>CCAG010011999.1:0-156330 GCA_001077435.1 Glossina morsitans morsitans
AAAAAAGGCAACGAAAAAAACGAAAATTAAAAACTTTTAAAAAAAAAACGGTAAAAAAAAAAAAAAAAAAAAAAAAAAAATAGAATACAATAGAAAGGAACTAAAACTTATTCAAACCTGCATATATCTGACTATGAAGCATGAAATCATTGAAAGTCACGTTTTTCAATGCTCTACTTGATAAAAACACATTTAACACGCCAGAACAAAGCTGGAACTCAATGAAGTCGAAAGGCTTTCTAGCCATGAACTTTGATAAATATCTTTCGCTATATGAAGGAATCTTCAAAACCTGCACATACACACATAAACTAGAGTGGTTTTACTTTTTTTCAATCTTTTTTTTTTTTTTTCGTTTTCTTTAAAAGGAAATGGGAAAATGTGAAATGTGTGCAAAAGATGTCATTATCTGTGTAAATATACATATATATATCACATATATATTTATATATGTATATGCATACATCACACACATATCTTATACATATTTACGCACATCACGTGTTATCATAAATTTACAGCACAAGTGTATTAAAAGCAAACGGAAACAGGAAAACAATGCAATACAGTAACATATGCATATAAAAAAAGAGGCAGAGTATACGTAAGAAGCAAGCATAATGGGTGGGCAGTACACCAGTGCCAGTTCTGATTTTTGTAGTATAAAATATACCATTTTTGCGATTAGCAACACAACAAACGCTTTCTAATAATGCCACCAATGCCCGAAGCTGGTGCGCGTTTTCCAATACCTGCATGCCATTGGACAGATTGTCATAATCCTATGGCAGTCCCAAAATTGTATGGTTCTTCAGAATAACCGTTTAACTGTAGGTGCCTAAGTTTAACTCTTAACAACGACAAATGCCAGATACGGAGACAAATGGGCATAAGCACTGGACTAGATCGCTTCAGACCGCACAGATCCAGAGTATTTATGTTTCATAACATCTTTGACGGCTTCTTAATGTCACAATAGGCAGAATGCGGAAACATTAAACTCCTTTATCATATGTTGAGTTCTCCACTACTTAGCGACAAAGGTATGGCTGACTGTTTTCATAATTAAATCTGAAGCAAACCGTTCATATTGACCATCAGGGAAATCAATCTATTCTGATTTATTTACGTTCGATAGTTAAGGTAGGTTCCAAAGGGCAGCCTTGGCGGTCATTAGAAATGGAAAGTTGTATTTTCAAGGAAAATCACATCAAAATGTTTGCTGCATTTTTGATTTAACAAAACAACAAATCAATAGATCATCCACCCTTTAGCAATTCCTTATAGAACATTCATCGGCAGCGTAACGTAATAATGACAATGATCAACTTCATTTAAAAAACATGTTTCAGCGCTTTTCGGTTTTCATGTTTAATTTAAAGATTTTTGCAAAATAAAAGAAACTTTTTTTTTTTACACGCTTTATTTGTGTGAGTACGTTTTTCAAAACATTTTTTCATCATGTTTGGAAAGAAAAAAATTCATAAGTAAAAAAACAGAAAAAAAGAGAAGAAAACCTTATTATGGAAACCACATTCACACACAAACCCACAAAAACAAGCACATTTGTGAATACATTGTTTACTGTACAAGTGCTTCGGTAAAGTTTAGAAATTAAAATTAGACCACATTTCAAAATCGACATAACCAAAAATGTATGTCCGTGCAAATGTATGTAAACACACATCATAAAAATATGTATGCTTATGTACTGAAAGAGATTTGCTTGTGTGTGTGTATATACAGCATGTGTTTATAGCAACAAAGAAAAAACAAACTAAGCCACACAATAACAGAAAAATTCCCATAGAGTGAAATCTTTTGAGGGACTAATGTTTTCATATTGTTAAACGCAGTGTAACAAACACGTTCAGCGGACGATTTTCCACCAAAAAAAAAAAAAAAAAAAAGAATAAACCCAACACCAGCACCCGTAGCATACGCATATATTCCATGCAACAAACAGCGGTTAGTAACACAACTGCAAACCGCAAAATATCGATTAAAGTATACTCATTATTATTATTATGATTACTATTGCTATGCTATTGTTAGTGAAAATGTAGAACACACATATACACAAATGCACATACGCATATATGGACAAATCTGCGTCTGCAATTCAAAAAATGAAAATGTAAAGTTTAAGTTTTCTGCAGTTTGCCCACAAAATCAAAAAGTACACACACATCTCGACATACGAAACTGGTATTTGTACTAGTGTTTACTTCTATGTAGATATGAAGGAATATTTTCTTAATTATTAATACGATAATCTTTTTAAAGCTTTGTTCGAAACATTTTCGTAAAATATTTCTAAAAATGTCTGTACATTAACCCCTAGTTACTTATCTTACTAATATGTGGTATCATTGCTGCTCTTCACCTCGACTTTTTTTACCAAAAAATGCCTCTAAAACTCAGTTTTTGCCGAAGCATAACTAAAAAAGAAAAATCATTTTTCGAACTTTATCTTATAAAGATAAATTTGAGATTAGCTTTAATAGGAAAAAATAAATGTTTTCTTCTACAAGATTTTATGAGAAGAAATCTTGGGACCAACTTTACTACTCAGTGTTTAGCAAACATTCGATAAATTTAACATATGCAGGACGGCAGGTATAAAAGAAAGAATTTCACTAAATATGAAAGCAATCATGATTTTGTCACTTAAACATAGAAGTTCTACCACTTCTTCTGATTTAGTTGCTCCTAGGGATCAGTTGGTTAGAAAATTATTTATCAGGATTCAGTCAAGCCAGACTACCACCGAATATATGTCTTTCATTAAATGTGCGTAGACGTTCGATAAGGAAACGTAAGCAAGCGTTGATCGTAAGTCCTAAGTTTCCTTTGACATTATGTGATTGTCATTCTAATCACTTTCGTTGTCGCATATAAACTTGCTCTTACACTACACATGCTTATAAGCATTCTTACCATCCGCTAATGATTGGCAAGGACAGACAATGGTAAAGTCAAGTAAGAATATTCTAGTCGGGCAAGAACGACTATTCGGTATCTGACACCCAATACACCATTTCGTCTAACACAGTTATTCGTTCTGGTAAGAACACACCAAGAGATACATATTAATTTCATGAGAACTTTTCGTAAAAGCGTGCATATTGAAGAAAGCCTTACGTGCGATGGTGTCCAAAAAATGAATTTACGTGGTCCAAATTCGGTATAGTTGATTTCTATGCCAATTTTCTGTTATGAACTAATTCTCACTATGAAATATTAAAAATTATACTTCTTTACTGCATAAAGATTCAGTTTTCGCAGGAACGGTTTTATGAGGTGGGTTTAAAAAAATTGACCCACCCGAACCAGATTTTTCATATCAATACATAGAATATCTAAAATTGCAATTTTTCCGATGTAAAGACTATTTGAAATAGGCCGGTACATGGGGAATGACCGAAAAAGTGGACCGATCGAAATCATTATCAATAGTGTTTGTCGTTGGGTCAACGCACTTCAATGTATTGAATTTCATCAAAATTTCTCAAAAATTGCGGCCTGTAATTTGCACACAAATTTACATGGGCAGACAATGGACGGACAGAACGACAGATAGACAAAGATAGATAGGACAAACAGACATGCTTACAGGTCGATTCAGAAAATGATTTTGAATCGAGAAGTATAACATAAAAGGTCGGTCTACCTTAAGGTCTTCTGCGTACGTACAAAATTAATATATTTTGTACCACAAGTAGTTTAGGGTATAAAAATGTAGCATATCATGTGAATTTAAAAAAGGAAAAAAAAACAACTGTTTTAAAATTCCAAGTAAAATGAATAATAAAAGGAAAACTCAAAGGGATATTTATCTCATTGCTATATACCATCTGTTTGTTAAACCAGACCGTACGTGCCAAACTAAACAAAATTTCACAAATAAATAGAAAACCAAAATTTATTTCTCTATTTAAAGTACGTAAAAGAAATTGCGTATGACTGAAACATCTATACAGATATATGAAATGCAGCACGTATTTCCACTGTACATCAACAGTGATGAGAAAAAAAAATTGATTCACAGCTATCTAAGAACATTACGGCATTAATGATAAAGTGATCAACAATTGAACATTTTTGGACCTTTTGGATTTCATTAGCTCAATGAACTGACTGACCATAATTTTTTTCGTGCAATAGCTTATCGTAATGGTAATATAATCTCTTAAGAATATATAATTAAGGTTTTGCGCTCTACCTAGAGATACATTAAGCTTTGATGGCAGAAAGTTGCGAAGTTTTGCCAAAAAGAATTAAAAATTATCCGAATTATGCCATACACACCTCCTCTTGGATATTCAGCTATTTACCTTAACGTATATGTGTTTTATTAAAGGTGTTATTTGCGAAGTCCTTGAAATATCGAGGAAAGGATATGGCCGGCTAGCAGAAGAAGCCTACCGCTTGTGGTGAAGGGTATGTTAAATTTGTGCGGACGTATGTGATACACAGACGGGTTTAAGATAGGCCCAGCTTTTGTTAAAGCAAGCGAGCCTGTCTGTCTGTCTTATGTTTATCCATGTAAATTTGTGTTCAAGAGACAGGTCCCAATTTTAGTGATATTTTGATAAAATATGGTACACTGACGTGCTTTGATCCAAGTAAAAACGCTATTGAAAATGGTCTGGATCGGTCCGCATATAAAGGCCTAATTTGAAAAATCGTTATACGAAAAAAAATTGCAATTTTCAAAATTTCTCAACAAAACTCGCTCTGTAATAGTATTTAAGCATTCTAATTTGATATGAAAAATTTGGTTCGGCTAGGGCAACTTTTTAAACGCTTTCTTATTAAAGCGTTCCTGCGAAAACTGGATCTTTATATAGCAAAAAAGTATAATTTTTAATATTCCATAGTGAAAATTAGTTCATAATAGTAAATTGGCATAGAAATCAACTTCACCGAATTCGGGTTACACAGGTCTTTTTTTTTTTGGATGCCACATATAAGGATTCCTCCTCATACATAGCTCCTCGAGGTTATATAAAAAATATGCATTTGCATGAAAATAATACGTAACTTTCGGTGTGTTATTACAAAAAAGAGTGTGTAGGTGCAGGTGTAGGGTATCTAATAGTCGACCTTCCCCGATTACAATGTTCTTAATTGTTTATTTTTATGGGTTTTTTTTAGAGAAACGTTTACTATTCTTGCTATAAAGTTTTTATATATTCGGAACCGTTAGATAATTTTAAGTTTTGGTGAACAACAAAACTTTTAACTCATCGTTTTCAGTTACACCATAACTATTATTTAAATTCCGCTATAAGATTTTTTCTGGTTAGGTATTAATCGGCAGCACAAATTAAAGAAAACAGTTGATAACAAGAGTCGTACGGTTGATAAATTATTTGCCTGAAAAGTTATTTATTACAAAAATCGAAATTTAATTAAACGAGGGACATAACCACTTTCCACATCTCTAGAATTAGTTTATTTCTTCAAACAGTCGGCTTTTTTGGCAAGATTTTCGCAACTTTCCCACTAGTTGCCAGAATAACTTTACATCTCAGGTAAAAAGACCAATCACAATGTGTAACAAGTAAAAAATTATACTCAGTTATCTCTCGAACCTTTATTGTTGGAGTGCACAAAAGAAAAAAAAAAGACTAAATTTCCACACTCTTTAGTATTGGAAGAGCATGGCAAATAACCCAAAAAGCAGAGTTGTTCTCAGTTTATGCTGCGCTGTAGACGTGCCGCTTGATCGATATCACGCGTTTCCAACACAAGGTCTTCCATTGTTTTTGCCAAATTTGAAGCCGGAGTATATCCTTACGATCGATACAGAATTTCATTCTAATAAAGAAGGTCTTTGGACTCTTCCTTGCAGTTCGGATGCGTTGAAGGGTTTGACAAAATTAATTTGCCCCCAACAGGATTAACCAAATATATATATATATATGAAATATAAATAACCACGACAGAATGTGCTACATATTAGCATAATTACCTTTGATGTATTGCAAATACACAAAACACTTTTCTCCACCTTATAAGCGTTCCTTAGAAAGCCGTGCATGCGCTACATGCGGTAAACTTGCTGTTAAGTTGCACAACTTTGAAGAATCGCGTAAGATGAAAAGCTAAAAATATTACATACTGTGAGGACCCAAAGTCGTCCCTCGTTTTAGGCTCACGGGTCCTCCGTCTCTGGAGAGGGGAGAGTGCTACAATAAGAGTAGATTAAGATAGAATAAGAAATAGCATAGGACTAGATTAGGAATAGAATAAGATAGAATAGGAATAGATTAAGATAGAGTAGGAATAGAATAAGAATAGTTTAAGCATAGGTTAAGAATAGAGAGAAGGTTTAGCTTAAGTTAGTTGAGTTCCGGCTCTCAAGCCAACGAGTGGTAGTTAGGCTCTCGAGCCAGGGAGTCGAGCTAGTTTCGTGAGCATCGGCAAATGAATATCGCGATTGAATAAAAGTGATTGAGAGAAAACGAATACAAAAGACAGCAGAATACAATTTATAAACTCTGATGAAATTTACTAAATGTAATCAATTAATAAAAGTAGAATCAAGTGACTGCGAATATAAGTTTTCTTGTGTTTTATTCCTTCCCTGGGCCGCTGAGCTGCCCCAGCCAAAGGAAAGGGACGGGACGTCCTCACAATACTTATAAGACAAAAATAATTATATTTCATGACAACAACCACACACCACCACAATTAAAATTAGTGTACAATAAAAATTCAGTCCATAAATACAACATGCCAAAGTTGAAATTGAAATTAGGAATATGTATTAATTTCGCCACTCTAACTAACGCATGTCACTAACATATGTGTGGGGATAAACCGACTGATCACTGCATTTCCTCGATTGTATTTATTGCTGCATACATAAGTTTCTGTGAGACACTGTCAAAATTAGAATTGAAAAAAAATTTTGTTGTTGTTTGGATTCGTGCTAGAATAAAAAATTCGTGTAAAAAAGGTCCGTTAAAAAAAGACTTGCCTATATGTAAAAAACTTATTTGAAATAGTTAGGATATTTTTACGACTTGATTTAGTAGGCAATATATACAATGTAGAGTAAGTATGTAAGCAACTTGTGGATATCGAAACATCGTGTGTGGACTGATCGCTTTTCTTTTTTTTTTTTTCTCTTAATATCTCAGTAGTTATAAAAATTCCAACGATCATCTGAAATGAATTGCTTATGATTATAAGGAACTAGTAACTAATTTTACTCAACACTGTACATTTTTATATATGTACATTTAAATACATGCATGCGAATTTTAAATGTTATTATCAAAAACTTTTTTTGTCAAAATAAATATTTCGTTGACTATTCAACTGACAGTGTTGCTTTTGCTTATATTGTTGACACTCATAACACTTGATCTTGATCTTTTTATTTAAAACTAAAAAAAAAAAAATAAAAAATAAAAAATAAAAAAGCGAAAATAATACAATGGTATTATACTTTGAATTGACTACAAATCTATGAATGACGATGAGGATGATAATAAACGTGTTGGCGTAAGAACAACAATAACGACATATGGTGGCGTTACTGCACATACACGCACACACATACACAAATGAGGGGAAAAAAAAACAATTTTGAATATTAAGATCTTATAATATGACGTTAAACCTCTTAGTCAACTCTCCGGCATGTGTATGTCTATTTGTGTGTTTTACTAAACGAAATTATTTAAATAGTTGGCGTAAAAACTTTTCATATGTGTAGGCGTTATTAAAAGTCTCGCTATCAATATATGCTTTTAGTTTAATATATAGCGCGTGTATATTAAAAAGGTTTTCAATAACAGCATTAACAAAAAAGTAAAAAAAAAAAAAAATATTGATTAATTATCCGCCAGCGCTCAAGACTTTCATATTTGTTTCTGCAATATCTACCTGAGCATCGAGATGGGATGCGTTCGATGACAATAGTTATGTTCAAAATACTTACAAGATATGTTTACAGCGATTATCTGCTTTACAGAGACACTTGAAATGAAAACAAAAAAATGAAAAAAAATAAAAAAATGTTTACTTTTTTTTTTGTTTTTTTGATTTTTTAATGAACTTTAGGCGTCTGGGGTTGGCGCACGCTGTGTCTGTTTGAAAATCGACACCGGAAGTTGCCTACATTTATTATGCATGTTTTTGAGGCTCTTTTACTCTGCGAATTTTCCTTAAGTAATTTGTCATATTTCATATTCAGTTTCTTCTCAGTTTCTTCTTCTTGCGGTTTTCTTTTGCTTGTCATCATAATATTTTTAGGGTGTTTTCTTGATGCAATGTTTCTGTTGAATTTATTCTGTTCTTTCTTTTTTTCTCTCTTCACGTTTTGTTTTTGTTTCCATTTAAAATGTTGAAATTTACTAAGAATAGCATACGAAATGCTTTGGAATAATATCGAGGGGAAAATATTTATACATTTTAATATAAAATGTTATGCTTGGATACGTATTTGACAGACACAATTATAGTTTTTCGTATATTTGCAGATTGTTCTCTTATTGTCAACGGAAATGCAATTTATTGTTTATGAAATCTTTCTAGAGAATAAATAAAATACGTAAGATACGTGAAGATATTAGGTTCCTGAGAAAGTTATGCCGTTTATTATTTTAAAATCAAATCCGCACTTTATTTGAAAAAATTTCATGGAATAGAATACACTTTGACTGTACAATGCAACATAAGCGATGCTAAGTCCATTTCTTTCTTCTTTTCATATTCACGAGAATCAAAATATAAAATGTACTTCATTTAATTCAAATATTGGGAGTATAAATTAATTCAGTCCGTTTTGCTAGGAGAGGGTATAAGTATTGTAGGGTGCTGACTAGAACTATGGCGTTTTCATTTGAAATTACATCTAACGAATTTTTTTTACACGAAATTTAATTCAACACGAATTAAAAAGAAAAATCTATTTTATACGAATTGTTTTGTTTTAACACGGTTTATGAATTTTTTTAATGGATATTTGTGATGAATTTTTCCGTTCCTCTCCTCCACTCCTCGCAAATATGTGTTGTAGCTCCGTCTCACATTTTCCACAATTCGACTAGATTGTACATTTCCATTATATGCATATATGAATGGCATTGCCCGACTTAATGTATTTTTTATGAAATTTAGTCTTGTTTTTCAACGCATGCTTTATTTTTCATAATATATATAATGAACTAAAATGTGTAAATGTGTAATGAATCTTCTAACGAACTCTAAAAAGTAATTTTTTACATTTTTCATTGTACTTTTCAGTTGCTTTTTCAGGTCTGGAAACAGTCCACTACTTTTCCACTTAACCAATTTCTTCCATATCTGTCGCGTAAAAAGAGAATTAGGTATACTACATTTAGGATTATGCAACTACATAAATTATTACATTAAAGCGTGCACTAAATAGTTTCTTGACACTTTGAACAGGTGTAGTTCTAGTTTTCTTGCTTAATTCGAAAAATAGCGTTGCTACACCTTACGAGTAATGAACAATGGATGCGTGACGATTTCTAAAGCCCAAATAACGGTGATACGCTATCCGAAGGACGACGACGACAAAGCTGAATACAATGTATTTTCGGCCCCATGTGGCAACTCCCGTTCAAGACTTCCAATTCTAAGCTGGAATGTCCTACCCTACTCGCGATTGTCAGCAGACATTGATTGCTCCTTCTCATTAACACGGGTTTCAATAGATGACTTATTATTAGCTCGAACGACGCGTCGCTTCTTATGACGATAGCCGATAGCGATGGATTCTTTTGAGGAGATGATACATTTTGAAATTCGAAAATTCTGAGTTTGAGAGGTGGGAAAAAGTGATATAGCCAAGGATAAACAATTTGATTAGCCTAATCATTCATTCACAAAAAACGGGACCGTATTAATTTATACTCCCAATGTAGTCAATACTTTTGAAAAACTTAATTTCAAGACATAAACGGAAGACGTATTTCTGTTCGGTGAAACTCTTGGATGTGTTCTGCTTCAATGGCCGCAAAACAGAACATTAACAAATAGTTAACTGTTGCGATGCCAATGACTCGAGCTGGACCATTTTTGCATCTAACCTTTACATGGCAAAGTAACTTTTTTTTGCGAGGAATGTTCATACTTTTCAACTTTCGTTTCTTAAAAAATTTCTCAGCAATTGCGGCTTTTTTTGGGGGCGAATCACGCCGATTTTCATTCTTGAGATAAGAACTTATATTCTGAGTATTAAATCTCTAATCTCTTTCGCAAATTTTTCAATAATTGTCAAAATCCCTACAAGTGATGGACGTATACATAAGCGTATTGCAAATCCATATTCTCTTTAAATCTTTATATAAAATTAATCTTTTGTTACAGCTTTTATGCTTATGCCCGGGTGGGTCTGAGGGCAAATCAAGATGATTTTTAAGTTCTCATCAATCAAGAATACATAAATACACAAAAAGTGAAAATTTCTACACATTTTTAGTAATGATTTATGGCTTACAGTAATTACTGAATATTAACTTCCAGTGCTAGTTACGATCAAAACGGTTTCGATATTCAACGCAAATCATTTAAACTGCCCGACTAAACTACTAACGTAATGCTGAACGGGGCAATAAATAAAAATAAACTAAAACTAAGATTCAATCCATATGTCGATCGTATGTCATATCACATACGTCAAATTATGTTTAATTCATGTTACATGTTTGTACGATTTCTTCCGTTTATTCGTAAGGGTGTGAAGATAAATTCGAATTTAACTAGCAAGACACCTACCAATATTACATAATTCCAATTAAAATCCAGTTGGATTATGACATTTCTATGTAGCGTAAAATGGGTATGGGAGAACACCCAAATTTGAGACCCTAGTGCGGCCAAACTAGAAAATGTCACCTATATTCACCTATATCACGTAAAAAAGTTTAATTTTTTTTTCCTTATTCGATAGGTGCTTTTCACCTTCACGCACTTAGCTGAATGCAGCGCTGCACTTAGATGAATGCAGCGCTGGACTTAGCCGAATGCAGCGCTGATCTTAGCTGAATGCACCGCTGCACTTACCCGATTGCAGCGCTGCACTTAACTGAATGCAGTGCTGAGCTTAACTGAATGCAGCTTAGCGACTGCTCTGCACCTAACGACTCTGCTACACCTAGCGACTGTGCTACATCTAGCGACTTAACACAGAATTAATTAATTATTTTGGCATTTTAATTGATCAGCGGTCGTAAAATTAGTGCTTGTGTTTTGCGTGTCCAGGTTTGAGTCACTTGTTATCAAATAACGTGTTCCGAGACAAAAGTGGCAATGAGCAAAAAGTGCGGCTGTGCTGCACCTAGCTGAATGCAATTATCTGAATGCAGCCCTGCACTTAGATGAATGCAGCGCTGGACTTGTCTGAATGCAGCGCTGCACCTAGCGATGGCTCTGCACCTAGCGACTCTTCTGCACTTAGCCGAATGCAACGCTGCACTTAGCGACTGTGCTGCACTTGTCTGAATGCAGCGCTTCACTTAGCCGAATGCAGCGCTGCACTTAGGGACAGTGCAGCACTTAGCCGAATGCAGCGCTGCACCTAACGACTGTGCTGCACTTGTCTGAATGCAGCGCTTCACTTAGCCGAATGCAGCGCTGCACTTAACTGAATGCAGCTTAGCGGCTGTACTGTGGACCTAATTAACTCTTGTACCAAATGTTTTGCAGGGTATAACGGAGAGATATTAAGCAACCAATAGCGAAATTTCCTATGGTGGAGCACTTACTTACAACTTCTAATTTCCAAAGTTGTACTAGTTACACTACTTAACACTGAATTAATTAATTACTTTGGCATTTTTATTGATCAGCGGTCGTAAAATTAGTGCTGGTGTTTTCCGTGTCCAGGTTTGGGATTCACGTGATATATGTGATATAAGTGACTATAGGTGACATTTTCAAGTTTGGCCGCACTAGGGCCTCAAATTTGGGTGTTCCCCCATATGAATTTGACGCTAACATGCCAAGTTTGGTCTCAAATTTGGGTGTTCTCCCAAATGCATTTTACGCCAACATACAAATTTCAAAATCCAACTGGATTTTAATTGGAATTATTTAATATTGGTAGGTGTCTTTGCTAACTCAATTCGAATTTATCTTCACATACTTTTTATTCGTACAGTTTGATTAGGAGAAGTAGCCAAGATGCAATTTCCTACATCTACAATTTCAAGGATATGATTTTAGGAAGAGAGAGCACTAGCGAATTTTTGTAGTCAGTCGAATCAAACGATTTTGTTTTGCTTTTTTGGTCACTAAACGCGGTTTTAACAGAACATAGGCGGACAGAGAGGCTCAATAAATTCTACTGCTAACGTTGTCAACGTTCAAAGTATATGTGGACACTCCTCCGTAGTATAAAAGAAAACCTTGTCAATTTAAGAGGAATAAAAATGGAATTAGCTAATGTGCAATTAAACTGACAGACAATGTGGGGATAACCTAATCCTATTGGTAATATACGCAATTGGCCCTATAAGATGAAGAAAAATAAAGATAATTTACTGAGCAAAAATGTGGAACTAACGTCTGCCTTTATCAGGTTGTACACAAAGCACGTTCTTAACATGTGTCTTTACTTTCTCAAGCACGGGTAAATCAATTAATTTTAAGCGATTTTTATAGGGTGGAATAATCCACACGAGGCAAAAAGGAGGACCTGTTTTCGAACTAATTCCAGAACTAAACTCTAGAATAGGCCGTACAACGCACTTGTTGTAAAACCCAAAGAACATTTTGCTTTATTTACAATCGGTTGCGTATTGGAACGAAAGTTCATTTTTTAATCGATTGAAAGACCAAGATCAACGTACGATACCACATTCCTAATGTTGTGGTCATCAATTGTGTGCAGGTACAATCGACGGAAGATGACCTTGAGAGTGACATCTGTTGTGCACTTAAAAAAGTTCAGCGACATTAGGTTAATTCTACACCACCATACCAATAACAGTAAACAACGAGTAAGAATTTCTACATCCATTACACTTCGAACAGACTAAAGTACACCGTCTTAACATCGTCTGCAAACATTGAAATATTACTGTGCTGAATGACACCAGGAAGGTCGTCAACAAATAAAATAAAAAGTCTTACAGCAAGCCAGAAGAAGCAGACATTAGTTCGGAATAGGTAAATGTATACATTACTCTTTTTGTGCGATTAAATAAGTAAGATGAACACCATCTGACTAAACCATCAGGAAAGTCAATATTTGATAGCTTGAAATTAAGGTCATGATTAAAAATGCCTGTGAAAATAACGTCAGTTTGATTGCATTCGGAAAAGCTTAAAAATATGACAAGAGAGTCCTACAAGATTTGTAATGGCAGACTTTTCACGTTCCAATGAGGACACCACTGAGCCAGCGGAACGCATCAAGCGATTAGTACCAAGCGATTTGAATAACTTTGGTATTAGACTGAGTTTAGCAAAGTACCCGTAAAAGTGGCTTACAAAGAAAATGAGCGGCGTCAATAACGATACAAGATGGAATACCTCAGAACCAGCCTAGTGCAATATTTTAAGTCCTGTGCGGCATTAATAACTTCTTCTTCGGTAAGCACAAACCGGTGAAAGAAGTCAAACGGTTTCATTTCAAATGGATGCATACCTGATCTGAAGACGTTTCTTGGGAAAAAGTAATAAACACATTAGCTGTTCAAAGAGGATCAGATGATTTCCTATTGCCATTACGCATGTGTACTCGAATCGCTTGTGTTTTACGCTTCCACGCAACGAATCTGTGAAACTTTTTAAGATTTCTCCTAAAATTAGCACGCATTTTGTGCATACAATCACGATAATACTTTTTTCTTATCTGCGAAATATGCATTGAGGACCCTATGTTTAAACTATTTTTTTTGTTTCGCATTCTTCTGAGCTCGGCTGAGAACCAAATGGAGCAAGTGTTATATGGTTTAGCGTATGTAAAGAGAATGAAACTTGAAATAGCCTCGCCTGTTAAACCATAGAATTCAAAAGGCAGGTATTGCAAATTACATGACTCTGTATTTACAAGTGCATTGGATAGCCAGATGTTAATTAAGACAAAATGTGCTTTATTAAGGAGATACTGTTTGACTTTAGCACCACCTGTTGCTAATTTCAGAAAGAAAAAATGGTTCTGACATATGGGGCATATTGGATTAGATTAAGATTAGATCGAGAATCTGAGAGTTAACGATAGTATTAAGGAAAACACATTTAAAGAATTCAAAGAATTCGTCGTACATATGTTTTACTTTGCACATTGAGTTCTCTTTAAGTAGAGCTAGGTCCGTTTGGTTGCCTTAAAAGATCTAAAAATTCTTTACATTACAAAAACGCTATACATGTGTTTAGTTAGATCAGTACTTGAGTAAACCTTTGTTGTGTGGTCCCCTGCCTATAGATGTTATGTAGATTCAATTAAATCCCTTCAAAAACAATTCTTGCTGATTGCTCTTAGGACCTTAGCTTGGTGCCCGCCTGTCTCTCTGCGTCCTTATGAAAATAGGTTGTTTCTGGTACCCTTACCGTCACTTGAGAAACGTAGATTAATTCTTAGTGTTTCCTTCTTAATTAAATTAATTAGTGGTACTATCCATTCCCCCACATTCCGTGATGAGATAAGCTTTAATGTCCCTAATCGCTTCTCTAGACACCTTATTTTGAACGATACGAACGTATAAATACAATTATTAGCTGTTTAATCCGTTCAGAGTTGTTCGCAGAAACCTAAATGACGTCTGTCACTTAATCTCAATGTTGGCCGCTTTAAAGTCTATCAAAAGAACAAGGCGTGATTCGCCTATGTCGTATTTAAACTAACTTGCAATCTTAACATCGCGCTATGATTCAAAAATTAACTGGTTTTGTTATCAATGGCTGAGCTTTTACATGGTTACAATGGCTTAGGGCTTCAGTGGCAACTCGGATCTGAACTGGTTGTGGGTGTGCCTGTGTACTAGCTATGTACATGTTTTTTCTTTTTTTTGTTTCTTATTTATTTATACATGAATTATTATTTAATTTTTTTTTTTTCTTTACTTCTCCTTATATACTTTGTACTCGTTTTTTATAGTAATTAATATAAGATTTGCTTCTAAAAGTCAATTGAATTCGGCTGTTGTTTGATTTGAATTGAGTTTCATGTCTAAGTAGAATAATAAATAAATAAATACTACAACTACAAGAAAGAATCAAGCGGTATGAAAGCTGATCAGCATTCCATGACGCGTGTGGCAGATTAAAGTCAACAAACCATGTGGTTTTAACATTTGCGATACAATATTTCATTTTATTTATCTATTTATTTATTCAAGCATACGGCCAAAACGGTTTACGCGTACCGAAGATAGATAATTTCACTAATTAATACGCAATTATACCGTTAGCTACACCACCCAAAACAACTTCCCAGCGAATAGTGCAAAAGGTATACAGAGATCAAGAAGCACGTGGTAAGTCCCCGCCAGTATTAACTGGCCACAGCCAACTCAGCTTATCCAAATAGTAACCATGCACGATTGCGAAAATAGTTCATAAGTTCAAGACGAGAAACTTTATTAGAATGAGAGAGAGAAAACACGTAGTTCATACCATAATCGGTTCCAGGAGTAAGCCGCTCTCATCACAAACAACCTCTCAAGACGCAACCTATAGATCCTTAGGATGTAAAGTTGAGGGTTTCGAGCACAATGCGAAAATCTAAATTTATCACACAATATTAAGGGTAAACCACTCCTCATCCAAGTGTAAACCGAGACCAAGTTACGACATTTGACACTAAAAGAACAACCAAGAAAATTTTGAAAGTGGCGCGACATATGGTCGCTCCGCTTGATGGTACATACGAATCTAACAATTAAATGGACCATAAGTCGCAACCTATTGAGAGTAGCAACGGGAGAGACAGAAACAACGTCAAGAGAATATACAATCTGCGGCATGAGAAGAGCATGAGCCAACTTCCAACTAATGTGCAGTGATAGATGTATACTCATGGGACAGATCATCTTTAGAGTTACCAGTTATTATGTCTACATGCTTACCAAAGGAGAGATCATTTTTCATTGTCAACTATGACGCACAGACACTTACGACATCAACCACATTCAATTTCAACATTCCCTAGATGAAACCATACGTCAGGGGAAGGACTGGCAAAAAAACTAAATATAATCGCTTTAGTCTTGGAAGGATTTAACCTAAGCCGATTTACAGAGGTCCAGGCAGCCATGTACACGTCGCTCAAGGGTCTCATTGGAGAGTGCGATCAACATTCAACAACAAAAACACATCATCCACTACCTAGGAATAACAGGTGTTTTAAATATACAGTTATATCGGACAAGGGAGGGATATAGCAAAAAAGAGCTGAAAATATAACGCTAACGTTACCATGTTTCTGCTCTTTGCTGAAATGCATGTAAGAATTTTAAAAACCTTTCAGTCAGTTACTTTCCAATCGTTAGCAGATATTTGTGCAAACGATGCTACGATGCTTCATTAAATTTATCTCCACCTACAATTTCCTCGGCAAATATAATTTGTGGGATTGTTTGTGCATTTTTCTATGCTTAACAAATATATTCATCCAACTTTATTATACATCTTCTCTAGTGCATGTAGCGATTATTAAATTATCTTTGCTAGCAACTTTCACTCTACTCTAGGTATAACATCGATCCCAACTATAGGGTGAATTTATGCAAATTCCCATGCCATTTGAATTTTATTTTATTTTAGAGCGGTGATCTACTGCGACGGTTACAATTAACGATACACTTTGTGCTTAATAAATATTTTTGTTTGAGTGTACACTCAAGGTAAATATGGTTGGTTTCCTTATTTGTTTTTAGTAAAGCAAAGCACTCTAAATACTTGCATATAATTTCCTGTGAAGAACTTAATTTACAAGACCACAAAAGCGGATATAAGAGGTGAAACAATTGGCGGCTGCAAAACAACAAGCTAAACATGCACTAAATATGAAGAAAAACATTTACGTAAACTTTTTTCCGGAAAATTTCGATTTATTTAAGAGGAAATTGCTAAACGAAATATATCAAAATGTGTAAACACACGGACATTGTTGCTTGTAGATTGCTTAATATAATCTCCGTTCTGCACCAGTCGTGCTATGAAGAAATATATATATATGTATGAAGAAATGTACATATATATATATATATGAATATATATATAAGAGAAAAAGCTAACATAACTGAAAATCACATCTTTTCAGTTAACGATAGAATTACAACAAATATACAATAAGTTTACATCTATTCACTGATAATTGACTCTATAATTGAGTATATGTCGTAATTGCTAGAATCTCGCTCAGATGCTGGAATACTGTTCATGTGTTAATCCCAGTTTGTGTATACCAACAACAACAACAACAAAAGTAATAATTTGAAACGATCCACTTGCACATTTCTACCGTATATATATATATATATAGATATATATAGATATGTATTAACAATTTGACAGGCATTCAACTTGAACTTGTGCGTTTGTGGTTAAAATATACAAACTTTCAATTTATTTATCCAAAATTTTTCATTCTATAGGTGCGCGTATTTGTATGGTGGTGCATGCGAACATAATTTACACCGAACCCACCAGTATCTCTTCTATCTGTGTTTGCAAATCTATATATGCGCATGTATGTGCATATGGATATGCATGGGATACAATTCAATAATTTATACATACTGTCAGAAACATGCACATATGCACAAACACGTAAACGCAATAGTTCGTAGTTGGCATTGCGAGCAATCGTAATATCTCTGAGTCTATATTATATAAAGGCAAATATATATGTATTGTGTGTGCATGTATTTCTGTGTACATATGTAGTATATATATAATATGTATCCTTAAGAGCATTTGTATCACAGTCAAACCATAAAACTGTTAAATTCGAAAATCAATAAAAAGCATACAGTTTAACTCTATCCTGCCACAAATACGAAATCGAACGCATTATTTTTTCTATACAACACTCTTCGTATTCGTATGTGTGTTTATGTACATATATACAGCCGTGAGCAGATGAACAGTGCAAATTTGGGCTCACATACAATATTTGTAGCCATTTCTACTTCCAAAGAATTTTTTCCCTCTTGGGGACGTGCTTTTATACTCATTACCGAAATTTGAGGGCGTTGTCATCTTCTCTAAACATGCCCACATGACAAGTCCATCTGTCCGTTTGTGTGAACATGTATGGGAAATATGCTCTCAACAAGGTATCGCTTTGACATTTAACAAAAATGTCAAAAGTTATTGAAAATAGGCCGAGAGTGGCCAAGGACACGCCTGCGGTAGAACATGGTCGAAGAACAATTCGGTTTCCAAAAACAAAATAGTTTGCTTTTTGCTCGTTAATTATAAACAATAACGGATAGAAGATACAAATTTGCCTCAAGTCCGTCACGCCTACCATATATTACACATTATCGAAATTTACTTTATATCCTTTTTTTTTAGTTTCTTTACGATAAAAGTGATGGGTAGAAAGTATTTGTTTGCAGCTAAATGCTATCCTTCACAGTACAAAATTTTTTGTTTGAATTAATCAAACTCTCTGAAGTTTTACATATTTTATGTATACTGTACATTAGCTTGCAAGGTCGACCTAGAAACGCCCTATACCCCATTGCCTAACACCATTCTTTATTTACTTTCCACCAAAAATTATATTTTGTTTGTTTTGTGCATACCTTTCATAAGAGCAATGATATGGCCGGAGGCCCATAACGTGAACTGACGTAATCTAAATTTAGATTTAATTTAATTTTCTTGTCACAAGATCTTATTATCCTTCTCTTGTTTCTCTTACAAGGTAGAAAAGCCATACTGGAAACATGGCAGCACAGACGAAAAGACGACTTTAAATCGGCTCAAACAATGATTCTGTATCCGTCGATATAATAAAAAATCTGTCTTTCTGAAGACTTTCTAAACATTATATGCACACTCTTTTTACATCGTACACAACATTTTTGGAATTTTTTTTTTTTGTTTAATTTCTTTATAAATTGTTGACCTTATTCTCATAATAAAATGTATGCTCTTTATATAACCACGACTGTAAACGCACACATTTCTACAATCTATGGTCATAGTCATGTAGAGATATAAGAAATATATCTTTTAGTGTGCAGTTGAGCAAAGAACTAACGCCCTAATGCCACATATAGCTTGAGCATATGTACCTATTTTAACCATTAAGTAAGTTTCTCCCTCTCTCTCTCTCTCTTATCCTAAATCGATGATGCCTTTCTTTACTTCTTTGCTACCCTTTGCTGTTCAACTGTTCTTTTTTTTCATAACGTATACAAATTCCAAATTCTTGTTCAAGTGTGCTCGTAGTCCTCACGTTACATAGACGAATAAGTGCTTAGTTATTTTATTCAACATTCTTGCAGTTTACCAAGTTTGTTTGATTTACTTACAACGAAGGACACAAAACATACGAAACACACAGAACATAGAGAATGTAGAGAACATACAGAACAGAACAGAATGATATCCGAACTTGTATCCAAGATGTGTTTGTAAAATCAGCGAATTGCTATCTTCCAATAACACACCACCTATGCATGCACTATTCATCCACGTCTGTCTGTCACACACTATAATACATTTGCAATAGTTTTATATTACTACTTGTACATCAGATTATATCGTTTTTGTTGTTGCCATAGTTGACATTACTTGTCTTCAAAGAGTTTTCTGCTTCACTTTTCATATTAAAAATATGTACAAAAAAAAGGTCGCAAAAATGAATAAAACTTTCTATAATTCTATCGAAATTTTTTTAAGGATTATCTTTCATTTTCGTTATCCTTTTTTCCTTATTAGACCCTTATTTTTATCTAAATACCAAATATTGAAGAGTAAATTCTACTAAGGTAGTCATTGCATTTGAAACTATAAATAACGCAGAATAGTAAACAACATTTTTATTTTCAATCACTGATCGTTCCAATATATCTTAAGTTGGAATAAGTTTACGATAGAGAAAGGAAGTCAGAAAATTATATTCGATCGTGACCAAACCTTTTATACCGCCTAGCGTTACCCTGAAAAAGGCTAAAAAACAAAGACAAGACCTAAATTCTAACCTAAACCTAAACTCTAACCTAGATCTAAACTCTATAGCATTGGGTGGGCGCTGCTGATGTTTTCAATTTTCAGAATAAAAGTGGAAATCTTCTCAGGTTTTGATTGTGGTTTATCAGTAACGAGGAAAAAAGCCGGAAAGCAAAGACGTGATGGAAGCACGTACTGTACGCGTGTTTTTGAAAAGTTTAGGTCATTTTCAAATTCTGTGGAAAATGTGGTGGCGATATCTTTGTTTTTGCGAACAGGAGGATGTTTATCACATATACTACTACAGTTGAACAAACGGACAGATGGACAAATGAACATACGGACATGCTTAGGTGCATTTTGAATTTGAATCTGGCTAAGATTTTATTTACTTTACAGATCTGTTGATGCTTGTTTCTATACGTTACAAAGGCATTGTAAGAAAAATTAAATCTCAGTACAGTATAATATTGGGTAGGCGTGTTCAATTTTTCCTATTTTTGTACAAGTACTACAGCAACGACCATAGCATATACCTTCAAATTTGTGCACATTTTTCTACTATAGTTTACGACAACAAACCAATTTAGTACTCGCGACTGATACTGTAGGCATGTCCTTCGAGCAGTTTGGCCCGTTTTCAATATCAACCTGCGTGCAAGAACTTGTAGTGCTTCGAAATGAATAGCTCGTAGTCATTTTGCGGCCAGCAGATTATTCATACCAAACACTACAAGGACAGACAGACGGACATTCTTAATTCAATTCAGAATTTTATGCTGACCACGAATATATATATATATATATATAAACATATATTGCAATTCCCATCCTTCGATGATGAGTGCAACAACTAACACCATCCAAATAAATCTTCTACACTTTACTAGAAAGTGTCGCATATGTAGTTGAAGTCTTCCCTGAAAAATCAGTCAAGTATTTCGATTGACTCTTAAATTGAAAATAGTTCATAAAACTTCAAGCAAAACAAATTTTTCTATTTCAAAATTTTTAGTGCATTTTTCCGTTAAAAAAAAATGCCTTTGACATCTTAATAAGAATAATAAAGAATTTATACAAATTTGGCTAAAATATCTTATAATCTATTAGATTGATTGCATTGGTATGGAAGACACAAACTCATCTGGAATGGAGATCAAATATTTCAAAGCCACTTCAATTCATCCCCCCCACTATTATAAATCACTACGCCAAGGTGCGAAAATTGAAGAAAGACGAGCTGACATTGACGAACAGATTAACTCTCTGTTGCATAACGTCCACGAAAATTTGCGGGAGCAAAAATTCAGGAAGATCGCGAAACGATTAATGAAAGCCAGTGAGTTGAAAAAAGAAAATGCAAACTAAACCATCAATTTTGGATAAGTCGAAGCCGCCCGGACCAGTACTGACGCGTGCATCATCCCTTCCACAGGGCGAATGAGTTTATCTCAAGTATTCTATAATCTACCAAACTGTGTAGGCTAGAATAAGAATGATTTTATGACATTACCACTTTTGCAACTTTCTAATGGATTTTATGCCGCACAATAAAATAGAATAAATAGAACGTGACGACCATGATCAGGTTGCAGCGATTTCCTTCTTTTTGTATTAGGGGCTCATTAGCTGGGTACACACAGTTTGTCTTCATTCTACCAGTGAACACCGAAAAAATCTATTTTTTTTCTCGGCAAACAAAATGAATGCAAGCAGCAAGGACTTTGAAAAGAAATATCCACAATACTATGGATCTTGAAGCAAAATGTATAAATGAGTGACTGCGAAGCAAGAGATTTGAAAATAAAAAAAAGAATTATATCACACAATATAGGAGAGAATTAAATATATACATGTGATGCCTATAATAAGTCATGCCTATAATTGAACTGATGATACGAGCGGCAGTATAGGTTCGTCGTACATTTAATTTTTACAAACAGAATTTTGTAGTATAAGTATCTCGGTGTGTGAACAAAAATGAAATTTCTGACATTTAAGTAAGTCGGTAATGTTGATTCCAACATTTGATGAGCTACTAAGGATCCATCATCTATCGACTATCATATATAACTTTGTTATTCACAAGGACTTGTAGTCTGTTTTTAGACATGTAGTCAAGATGGCATACATGGAAAGCGAAAAAGCAAGATATTTGATTAGTCTTGGAGTCAGTGTCTGTTGGAACAAACGATTTCGTTATCCAAAATTTCCCCGATATATTGTTTATCCATATCGTCATGAGGTTAGCATCTGCCCTGGAAATTAATTTTCAGTTAACTTGAAAAACAAGATCTCTAGCCACATTAATTGCCGTCGGACCGAGTGCTGAAGACAGTCGATTTCAGTTAATTGATTTTGTGAACATTGGGTAATAAGATCTATATGTTTATTTTCCGACTGCAAGGGAACCTGAGTAGATAGTAAATTTGCACATCATCAGCATAAGTGCTTTTCTCCTTAGAACGAATATTTCATCACATTCCAAAAACAAGTTCCTTCGAATAACAGCGATTAACTTAACTTAATGAAACACATCCAGCCTAGTAAATGCAAATTTAATGGTTCACCATTTAGTGTATTTCCATGGATTGCAACAAACGGAATTTAATCTCTCAATTGAATTTAAAAACTGAATTCAAGGATACCATAAATCCGGATACTATGAAGCATTTGTCTTCTCTTGTGATAGATGCTTCAGTGTGTGAAAATCGTAAAAAAAAAAAAAAAAGAAAGAGAAAGAGAAAGAGAAAGAATAAACGAAACATTCACAGAAGCTTTCATTCTGTGTGCATATAAGTATGACAAGCATTTTGCTGAAGTAAGTGGGTGTGACACACAATACCACTCATATGTTCATAATTTAGAAGATTTACAATGCATACCAGTGACAGTAAGCAATTTATGATAGTAAAGAGACTCAATTTAATGAAATGCCATTTTAAGGCATTTTTTCATATCAGTATCTTTAAAAAAGGGACGCCAATGTCCTTTAAAGACTTCGGTACGGCAGGTATTTGCGTAGAAGAAGTTTATTGGTTTTTATTGCTTGCTTCACTTATTATGAGCTTTAGGGTAAGGAAACAACAATTATTTAACACATTGAAAAACTATTAAAAAAGTTCAATGGAATCGTTTTGTTGTTTTTGCTAAACTGAAATATTTTACATATTTTTAAGGAATAATTTCCTTCAACTTTTACAGGAAATTATATAATTATGTATGAACCTGTATGTGCATACACGTGCATGAAAATGGATTCCTTAAAAGCTGGCTGCTCACATCATCTCTCTGCAATTTATATCTGATATTGCAATATTCATATATAAAGATATGATTGCATGTAAAATGAAAGGAGATTGAAAATGAATTAAAAAAAAGAAAAAGTTTTACAACAATGACAGAAGAGAACGAAAGCATGACTTTTTTCTGTCAGAGACGTATAAATGTAACTTTCAGACAGTTATGATTGCTTATCAAACAAAACATATATGCACTCATATAACCTAAGGTATACCACGTTCTCTCTCCTGCTAAAAAGCAGGAAGAATAAATAGTTAAATAATGTATTGATGGAAAAAACGTTCTCTTTTAAGTTATTTACTCGACAATCCTGTGAAAATAGTGTGATAACATCGCATGTTTAATTCAACAAAATTGAAATGTGAATTCTCTTAGAGAGGGAGACCTAGTTTTAGGAAATAAATAATAATCGCTGCTCAGCTACGATGCGGGTTAGAAAAGTTTCAGAATATTGTTGTGAAAGGCAAGTTGGAACAATGGGATGCTAAAGAGCATTATACTCCCCTCCAATCGCGTCCGATTCCGAATATAGATTTCATATATTTGGTGAACTATATTTAATTAAACGAATCAAGAATGAGCAACATGCTTGGATAACTTTTTTTTAGGAGCACAATCCCCTCCCTCGACAAAGCATATAATTACAAAAATATAAAAACACATTCTCCCATTCAGCCACGTTAGCTAAAGTGTAATGAAAGTACACTATTTTCAGTCAATTTTGCAATGACTGTTGAGGCGAATTATTGACTTAGCTTCAATTCTATTAAAAACTTATACTCGCTTCGACTTGAGAAAAAGTCATTTAAAATGTGAAAGACTGCTCAACTATTAAGTGCTTGCTGATGATTTTTTTTGATGATTTTTTCGCTTGAATAATGCATTTATTGAGAAAAATTGGTACAATTTGTACAATTAATCAAAATATTGTCCACCATTTTTTACAACTTTTTTCCGTCTTTCTGGCAACATGGCGTACCATCTCGAAAGAACAACATTGGTTTGGCAGCGATCGACTCCACTTTCCAATTCTTGAACGTTTCGAAACTGCGTGCCAGACAAACCGTGCTACATCGATCTGGACAAGTGGTAATTATGAGAAGGTCTGGTGAGTGTGCTGAGTGCGGCAGAACTTCCCATCCCAACTACAACAGTGTATCGTTGACAACTCCTGCAACGTGTGATCGTGATCGTTGTCATGCAAGAGAATGACTTTACGTCTACTAATCGCTGTTGCTGTTCTTTTTTGCAACAATACATCGTTCAATCAATTGATATCAGCAGTAACAGTTTCCTTCGGCTTTAGCAGCTCATACTACACAACACCTTGCTGATTCCTCCATATGCACAGCAAAACTCTATTGCCATGATGTATATGGCTCTCGTGGACTAACCCATGAATTTGTGCGTTTGAGAGTTTGGCCTGGGTTTTTGTCCAATAAGTGGTGCAATTCATTGCCTTAGAACTTTTTTTGCTTTTCAGGTCGTTCTTTGTCGTTGATATCAAAATCAACACTTTCAAACCGTTGAAACCACAAACGACAATTAGAATATGATGGAGCAGCATCAACATAAGCTTATAAAAGCGTTTGATGGACTTCGGCAGTAGATTTAGTCAAGTCAAATAATAAGTAATGAATGTCGAAAATATTATGCAACTTTGAGCGTTCCATGATTAACGTCTGTATACACTGAATTAGTCGATAACACTAAGTGGAAAAGTGTTATTTTATGTAGAGAAAGGTCAATATCACCGAAATTAACCGTTGAGTATACTTCGCATTACTTTATCATTTTCACCAATAGATTGGAATACATACGAGCACCTAACATATACAAAAATTTTTTTTATCATTTCAAGCAAATAGAAAATGGGCTGCAAATTTTGTTCCCACATTTAATTCTAAAAGCCAAGCTCTGAAGCCAAGTTTATTGACCAAATAGCCATCGATGGAGACAAGTTGAAAATATTTAATGTGAAAGTCCGTACACGTACAGTCATCTATCCTTCCCACAACGCCGGAGTTAGTTTATAGCATAATATTTTATCCACCATTCGTTTTATTTTAGCAGCGTAAGATCTTGTAAGTTTTTAGCGCACGTATACAACATTGCCAACAAGATCTTTTGAAACTCGCATTTCAACCCAACGCCATTGGAGGGAAGAAGGATGGATCGTGTGAAGCGAAGAAGCCCTAGAAGAAAATCTGAAAGGCCCCTTAGGGATAAAGTGAACACATGACTATGGAGTAAAAACGTAATGTTCGCCTATCCAGGCAGAAAGTCTTAGTTAGCTTGGAAATTGGGAGATTCTTAATCCTAATCCTAATTCACTAAAGGCAGTAAACCTCCGAGATAAGAAGCACAAAATACCGAAACTTGATCGATACGAACCGATCGAGCATACAAAGATCAAATGCGCAACTTGCAATCTACTTTTCCTCTTCCTTTCTTCTCAGTCATAAAACTAAAGTTACTCTCTGCACTCTATTGAAACTTCTTCAGTTTAGCTAATATTTAACCAAGCTTCACTTTACTCCTGCACATGAATCGTGGAGAAACTAGAAGAAAAAGTTTCCAAATGAAAAATTAAAATTAGCTAACATTACGCGAAGCTTTTTTTTATAGTTGTTTTTATTTGTTTTCCGTTTTCAATGTTTATACGCTGCAGTAAAAATAAAGAACAAAATAACAACAGTACACAACAAATATTATTTCCTTTCCATATAAAACAACAAGAGCTACTTGTAGTCGGCTCTAGTTGTTATACCCACGTGAGAGAGAAAACAGAAAACAGAAAACTATAATAATTCTTATGCAACTCCATATAGAAATCCCCAAACAGTCCTTTAGAGACTCCCTAAGGGTAGAAAGAGACATAGAGAAGCTAATAAGTTTGAAATCTTGTTCATTTTTTATAACAATTTCAAGACCCCTTAGCCCACAAATTGTTACGAGTTGAAGGTGGAGATGGAGGTGCTTTGATAGTTGCATTATTCAAAAGCACACACAAAGATCTTTGTAGTACGCCTTCGCTTATACCCCCCGCATTCTATCGCCCTTTCCTGTACACTACTACATCGTTACCTATATTATAACATAGTTAGGGTTAGTTTGTCGTAAAAGAAGTGAGCAGAAAATTGGCTCAAGTCAAACAATGGCGTTAATATTGTTGTTCTTGTTTTTATTATTGTTGTTATGTAGTTGTTGTTAGCCATACACATTCACATTACAACTTGTTAAAGTTGATGACATAAAGCTTGATTACATATTAACAACATAACTAAACACATACCTGTAAACATTCATGCATTCATCAGCCTTTGTAAAGTTACTCATAGAGTTTGCAAATGGAACTCTGGCGTGGTGGAAAAATGAAGACTTTATTGCAAAAAAAAAGTGAAAATTTCTCACATTGTTTTAATGACGTTTAATTACATTTACAGTCTGTCGAGTGCCTTCTGTCAGAGTAGACCAAAAACAAAAGAGAAAAAAAAAAAAAATATATATATATATATATATATATATAATGTAAATCACAAAAAACTATGAAAAATACAATAACAGACACAATAACGGTTATGCATAACAGCAAACATTTAATTACGTTAAAAGTATGTATTACACAAAAAAGAAGAAAGAGAAAATAATATAAAAAAAAACAGCAGTGAAGAAGACTTCACTATTAAAACAAATTCTCTAGCGTGATATACAAAAAACTTATGCAATTTATTGATAATTATGTACATACACAACAGCAGCAAAAAAAATATCTTCTCTCGTGACAGCTCTTCATTATTATTGTTTTCGTTTCGTTTTGTTTCCTTACATCTCTTATCTCCTTCAGACAATCGAGACTTTGTTTTTTTTCTTTTTTAATTTGTTTATGACTGTAGCTGTCTTGGCTCAGTTGCCGGTTTTTTAGCCTAATTAGCAAAAGCTCTACTTGTTTATGAACTGGAGTGTACGGTTTATCAAGCTAAAGACATAATCTATAGACACAAATTTCTTCAAAATTATTATATTACATGCACCTGCACACATATATAAATTTACATTGTCAACATTCTTGCAACCACTTTTCAAACACAGATGCAGGCTTCTAGTTAAGGAAGCTGTTAATAAAAGCAAGTTGGCAGAAGCGACCTATTTTCGTACGGGCTTAACCAAAAGGCCGGATTTGGGGTTAAATAAAATAAATCTCGTCAAAGTTGACTGACTGGACCAGCGACAGTGTCCGTTTCAAAACGAATACCATATATTATTCGCTTTATAGCCTCCATATATAAGTAAAAGGAAGTTCATCAAGAGTATTTAACTAACTATATTACCGGGAACATCGTATCGAAAACGAGCATAACACCCATGATTGAGATGACCATGATTCTGCTGAATCAATTTGTTAGAAGAATAAACTGTTATCCTTGTAGTACAAGCAAAGTTCACCTGGTCAATGTTTCCAGCATTTCCTAAAAGACAAATTCACTTGAGGCTGTAAACTGAGGCTTTCACTAAGTTTAATAGCAAAACAAAAGAGGTAATGAAATGGTTCAGGATAATTCAAGAACCGAAATATCGGAATAGACTTTCACAAACAGAAGGGAACGTAATTAAAGCAGATTTAAGAGATGGAAGAGAGAGTTGCGGGCCAGCCTTTCAACAAGTCAAAAGGAAAATGTGTAAGACTCCGTTATTCAAATCACTGCCTTCAGATACAGTTTACAACATAGCAGCAGTTTAAGTATTAGACAGTAGAACGATAGCTTGCGCCTAACTTTGTTTGGGGCAAAAACTTAATATCAAAAATATATCTACTTTTGAAGGAAGAAAGGAAATAAGATCGCTCATCTAACTGCTTTCCCATGCCCATGCTTCCCCATTAGCTAGATATTCTAATAATAATGTAGAGGGAGTAAGTTGCGTGACTGCTTTTATCTTCCCGCGCGCAGAATCAGTCCACAATTTATTACAACATAGCCGCATAACTCTGAAATGTATTAAAAAATTAGTGTTCGCCCTGATTGCGCACTATGGTGGATTATATTATTTAACCACACCTAGAGATTAACTAACCAGCACATTCCTGCTTTTTATAAAGATGGTTGCCGTTATTTTTAATAATAGGAAATTTCAAGATCCCGCATACTCACATTTTTAAGCAAAGTTGTGAAGACTTCTCGTACATAGACCGGGATATTTGGTAAAAAGGGCGAATAGATGACGCGACATCATAGCTCACTTCTTCGTTCATTCTCTTATCGTCGGATGTTGTTAAAACATATGTACGTTTGAAAAAATTCATTTCATTCAAATCATGTCAATCTACCCGGATGTAAAAGTCCAAGTTATTACCTGCACTCGGTATCAATGTAAAATTTTGCGCAATTTAAAAATGTGGAATGAAAGTATCCTTTATCGACCAATTGTCACATCCTGTTGCATTCATTTTACATTTATCCGAAGGCAATATAACTGCCTACTTTTACACACGAACGTGCGACGAGCATACTACTATTCTGGATTTCTGCAACATTCATGGGAATGGCAATGTTACAGATTTATAAACAATAAAGGCTTATCACCCTCTGCTCCCTATTTGGCAAAGCAATGTCACCCATACATTAGTACATATATACATTCGCTTGGAGTTATCGCCTAAAAAACATCAGTAGACATTCCCTGTACAAATACGAGGACTACCTATAAAAAAAGCTATAATATAAAAAAATTCGCTACTATAATTCAACCGATTTTTCTTTTTATTACGTCATCAATTCAACCAAAAAGTAATGTTAAATAATATAACCATAATAGTAAAACCAAATAATTTTTTTTTTACTTTCTTGGCATAACAAGAAAGTACTATGCAGAAAACGCAAAATAACGGTTTTAGCTGAAAATGAAATTTTGTTATTGTCAAAAACCACAAGTAAATGATTGTTTATGCAGCAGTTATGCTTCTGCTTTTCATAGCATTTCAATTACTAGGCACTAAAAAAGTCAATCGTTAACAGCAACTGGCTTTAACGTTATTATTGACGTCTGTTGGCTATTATAAGTTCATTGAATACGATATGAAGCCATGTGGGAGGAGAACATTTATACACGAATGTCAACCGTCCTTTTCGTGTACACTCCTCCGACACGCATCGCACATGCTGCTCTATGTCTCTGTTATATACACAGCGTAAAAAGTTACCATTAATGCGGAGACTATTTGCTTGTGTTTGTTTTCTTGTTTTTAAGAGGTGCGTGACATTTGGAAAATCACGTAGCAGCATTGGCACCCAAACGAATTATACTGAAATGGATGAATTCATAAAAGTTTCCAAAAACCGCGCACATTCAAACATTCAGACAATGCTTAAATAACATAAACAACCAGATCAACGTACTCCTTAACATCAAGTAATAATGTGTAGCGTGTGTGATAATTTAAGTTTGAATTGCCAAACGTACAGTACAGTGAAATGAGTTTCTTAAATTGACTTGTATGTGTGTGTATGCATGCAAAAATATTATGTAAATTTTTTGGCAAAGACTAAACTTTTTCCAAACAATTTCCTCTACAATTTATGCCCATATATATACAATAATGTATATGAATTTATATACAACACACATGTATATATACAGAAGTTGTAAATACTTTAATTAACTTTAGCGCAAACAAAAGCAAATAAATGTATGTAAACTTTAAACTGTTCAATTGTTATACTTTGACTCAGACTCTCCCAACTAAATCTTCCAGATACACCGAAGATTGTTTTCTAGTGTGTTTGGTTGACCTCCATTAAAGCGATTAAATAGCTCCTCTATCCGATAAAATACAACAAAAAGCCTTTACAAAAAATCCGTAGTATCCAATAGTTTAAAAAAATTTCGGCCTTTTCGTCACGATTTAGGCTTCGATTTCATCGAAGCATTTACAATACAATTTTTGGAACTATGGATACGAACCTTTCTCCATCCTTGTTTTATTTAGTCTTGCATCACCCATCTTTCGTCCTTTCATCTCTTCAACCTTTGTCACTTTATCGTTTTTTGGCTATCCAATAACTAACGATTGACGGACAGACTAAAAAACAAATAGATACAGCTATATGAACTCAGAAGCTGGCATCGATCTTAGGCAATGAGGCTAATGATACTAAATAACAACAAAGGAAGGATTCCGCCAGGATTTCGCCTAAGATAACAGCGAGCGCTTAGGATCGCTTCAAGATCTACTCCAAAAATGTAAACAAAAATTTAACCTTTCTTATCTTTACTTAAGCTAAAGCTTGAAGCACTCGCAAGAAGCACAAATGTCCAATCGACTATTCCTTCGCGGTATACTTCAGCATTCACGCGATCTTTTAAATGTCCTCTCAGATACTTCTTTCTAATAGGAATGTATCTGTGAAAAACTTTTTTCCTTACACATCTATAGAATCGGTTAAGTACATTATACTAATCTGGTATGATGTGCTGAGGGTTCATGCTTTCCTTTTTCTTTTTTGTAATATATAAAAGGAAAAGTCAAATTATGAGTACCAAAAATATTCCACCTAATATCAAAGGAGCAACAAAAAGTGTTTCTTAAGAAGTGAGAAAAAAGAAAGACATTTCGTCATATAGTCAGTGAGTGAAAAGATTTTGAAACTCTGCTCTTGACTCATTGCCAGTTAAACGTTTAATTAACTACAACAAAAGCAATAAAAATATATAAAAAACACAAACAACACACGCACAAAAGCATACAGCATTTTAGCCTAAATATTGAGAACTTTGTACGGTCAAGTTTTTCTTATTCAGTTTCCCTACTCAGAGCATTCCCTAGCATTCATTCGATAAATTCTTTTCAATCATTTGGAATATGAAGAAATGAAAATAAAGGAAGAATGTATATACATACACATGTACGCCACGTGCACACACTTTCATAAACGCAAAGAGAAAAGAATGAAAACTTGCAAAAAAGAAAAAAAGACTGAAAGCTGAAAGGAATTCAATTGAACTGACTATTGGCCAGTTGTGAAATGGATTTTTTTTTTGTAGTTTTTGTTCACTTTATTAAATTTACTCGGTTTTCTTTCTGCAAAAGCCATACTAAGGCACATATACAAGCAAGTTCGTCACACAATACTATCTGCCTACCTTTCCTAATGTGTTTCTTTAAATACGCTTTTAAGGTTAATCTATATATGGAGCAATTTGTTGCTAATGTCAGTTACTTGTCCAACTTAATACGGCCATAAGTGTTGTTCTTCTTGGTTCTTTTTTTTTGTCCAATTTCATTATTTCAACATAGAACAACCTGATAATGAAGACAAATGTTTACAGTTTATTGTAACCGCATTTAACCGACTTGAAATAGTTACTCAATAAAATTGTTGTTCTTTCTATTACCACCAACACAAGATTTTATTATTTATTTTCCTTTCGTTTTTTCTTTTTCTTTTTTCTAAAAAAAAAAAAGTTGTCACAATCTTAACCTATTTTTCAAGCATTTTCAATATCCAGTTTTCGTAACAGATTTGCGGTCGGGATGAAGCTTCACGTGTCTGCATGAAAGCTGATGACCTTATTGCGGCCATAAACGTGATTATGGTTAAACATATTGGATATTTGTTAGCTAAGCTGCCTGTGGGTTGAGAAGTTCCCTGTTTTTAACTTGCTTGACCGCTTATCGGTCTAATGTTCTATTTACTTTTTCGTGTACATAGAATGCAAAGCATAGGAAAATGTATTCAATTCTTCAGTACACGGAAAAAAAACATGTCCAGTTTGCTCCAGTTTCTGTGGGGCGCTCTTATATGAAATGTACACCATTACCAAAAACAAAAAAAAAAAAAAAAGAAGAAAACTGGAAAACAGAAACCACAACAATAACGTCGTAATATAAATAGACAATAGAAAGAAACTCGTCTAAAGCACTTGTAGTGCTGTTTGTTCCACATGCAATTCGAGTGTCAGTAATTTTAAAGAATTTTGCCACTAATAACTGAAGAGAACTTGACCATGCTTTACTAACTAAGTGTAATTGTATAAGTGCACATAGGCGTATAGAAATCGGTGTGCAACCGTTTCCATACATTCGTGCTTTGGCATGCCTTATTCTGTATAGAAATGCATTCTATTGACATTACACCAAAACTAATAAGTCCAATACGACAACTAGTGTGCTGTGCAACGATATAAACGTTTAAATGCACTAAGTGTTGTATAAACGGATGAATATGTAACCCATACTACAAACATTAAAATAGCAACATTTTTGTTGTAACACTTCTAATAATTCATATATGTGTTGGGTTTTTTCAGTTTCCAACAACATTAACCATTACTGTGGACAAACGTAATAATAGAAGTCATTGTTTGTATCCAAGTTTTTTCTCTAAAGGAACAACAATTTTTTTATTAGGTTTATCTCTAAATAATGAAGTTTTCCAATTTCCTGAAATGAGAATCTAAACTGACGAACACTCTTCCTGAAGCAAGTTATAAAAATATATTTGACTTTGTTCCCAAAGCAAAAGTTCTGTTGATTAGAGGTATAAACTCAAAAAGCACTCGTTACGTTACTCGATTACATCTCAGTGGATCTTATTGGATATTTATTACGTTGTTGCTAAACAAGCCAAATAAGAGACCACAAGCAAAAAATGCGTTCCATATCCCGCGCGTTCCATATACCGCACAGAGAAACTAAGACGTGGCCAAGATGAGGCCAATATATCAATCGCACTCTATGCCAAAGATCCTAATTTACGTGTCTTTATATGTTTTTCTAGATCAAAATGTATAGATAAATGAGCGGATAGTATATAGTAAACAATGGAGGAACCCTCTGGGCAATATGAACTTTCTAACAAGAATTCGATAAAGGTAATAACGCATTGAATTTTTGTCAATATCTTGACAGGATAAAAAACAATCAAATTCTTCTAGACTTAAAGCGCATGATAGTCCTTAGAATATGCAAAACTATGCAAAAACCCAACTTATAATCAGTTAATATCAAGTTTCCAAATCGCCATTCCTTTCTACGTTCTCATAATGGCAACGACAATGGCAACGATGACGACAACTTAATACTTAATACTTTGTGAGTTATCCTCAGCCGCTATAAGGGCTAATGAGTTTAGTTATTGAACAATAAAAGACAGTTAAGTAAAAATATTGACAAAAAATGTCTTACGGAATGACAAAAATATACTCAATCACACCTATTAAATTAAGAAGAAAGGGTGTCTACCGACAGTAAACTTAGAGCTTGAGGTGTTCAACTTCTTCAACATTTATCGAAGATTCACAAAAGATGCACTGCTAATTTTTTGCATAGATTTAGAAGTAAGTGCGGATAACAAAGAATTTTATGATCTAAAATGGGTTTATGATGACGTCGTTAAAGTTGAAATTCCTACACACGCACAAAAACTTAGTTCACAAAGCAAGTGGGTTTAAACTACTGAATAAAATCTTGCGTTTTCCATAAATTATCCACACAATTATAAAAAATGCCTCTTAAAATGCAACTTCTTAAGACGTTATGCCCAGTGACCAAGTTAACGCAAGCTTATGATAAGTGAGAATGTCCTCCACCTAATAACCAATATTTAGTTACGCCTAATGCTGCAAGGAGTAGTGACAGCCACGAATATGTAGACTTCAAGCTCCCAAAGCTCGTTGGGATAACAAACACTCTTATCAAACGATAACGACGCTATTGGTCTCTAAATTATGCAAACAAGCCTACGAATTTCTATATGAAATGCCGAATGGCTTTCCAATCGCATTCATTTATAACGTTATCATATCGTCTACTTATCAACCGTAAAGTATATATAAATGAAAAAGTAATTGCTACCTAAAAACTGAGGTAAATGTGGAAACGCCGCATTACTTGTGTAGGGCTACCCAATAAGTCCTCTTTTCGACTTGGTTTTGCTTTTTAGAACAGAATACAACTATTGGCACACTAAAAGTAACAAGAAAAACAACAACAACAACAGCAACAGCAACAAAAGCAGCGAAAACGGAATGTGATTCAATCGATGGCATAAATGCCAGACCACATGTCGCTCAATAAGGAATGGTAGCCAAGCAAACAGTCAGCATGCACATAATATTTATGATCGGTGTAAAACGTTAGTGATAGACGGACGAGTTGGTAAAATAATAGAGAATTTTATGGCTGTTGTTGTTGTTTATGCTGTTATTTTTCGCTATTATTAACCATGATATTACAGCCTATTCTATCATTTAGTTATTTAGCCAGTTTTGTGTATATGTGTCAATTTTGTACATGGGATTTTGGACAACTTGTTTATTACATATTAGCAGAAAAGAAAAAGAAAAACATAGCAAAAGAGAGAAATATAATACAATAAATTCATTGTTGGTATAAATTCTCTACACTATACCATGTAGTGATGTTAGAGAAATAACAAATGGTAGTGTACATATACGGTTTATGAGCATTGAGATCCGCTGTAAGAGGCAGTAAACATTTACCCATGTGTGTCTGTCTCTTTGCAGAAATTACGATATCGGCACTTGTATCACTTTTCTCCTCTTTCACTCTTATCAAGTTAAATTTCGAAAAGTCGATCGTTAGGTTAATGAAATTTGGATTGAATTGCAGAAATATCACTATCGACTTCAAGCCTTAAAGCAGACGCATCGTAAAAAAGAGAATAGGGAGAATTTGTTTACAAACATTTCCCACGATTGGCCGCATGGAATCAAATTCTTAACCGGCCCATATATTCTTTGATTTTATATATGATTTTTTTGTAAAGCTTAACTTTTTAACTCTGTTTCATTCGCCGTCGACAGGTATTGTAGCACATGAAATTTAATGATGCTTTTGCCTTCGGGGCGTTCCAATGGCGATGTACATTCTCCTTTAAACAATAAAACGAAACCAGCCTATCTAACAAGAGCAACAACAACAGCGACAACGCAACTAAACAACACAAACAGCAATGTCAACGGTAGAACGGAAAATGGCAGTTACGCGTTATCATTATCGCAAATGCAAGCTGCGGCAATTACAACAGCAGCAGCAACAATGTCGCTGCAATCAACACTACCATCAGCAACATCGCCATCGTCAATCAGCAGCAAACACAATCCCGTTACTACAGCAAATTCGAAATTATTACATCGACCAAAAACACCACCGCTACGAATATCAACAACAACATTGCCTTCAGCATCCACTCCATATCAAAAGACGACAGAAACGACAGCAGCAACAACACCAAGATTATCGACATCAAATACGGACGGAAGTCAAAGCGAAATTGGACCATTGGCGTTGGAACGCTTCACGAACGAATCCAAACTATATATTGCAAACGGCGTTGTCAACTCACAAACTAATGCTTCCTCGATTCCGGTGACTTCTGCGATCGAAAATTGGGAAGAAAATGACCGACATTTAAAGGCCATGCAGATTAAACTCAAAGAAGGTTGGAGCGTACATGTGGGCAACGAAGGCCGGTTATATTATTGCAAGTGAGTAACAAACAAACATTTCTAACACTCATCTCCCAACACGATATCTCCCAAAACGTAACAATTCTATAACATAAGTTCACGTGTTTCTCTCCTTTTATTTTTTCTTATTTATTTATTTATTTTTAATATTCAATAACCGTGAAGTGAGTTGAAATTGTTTTTATTGCTATTTCTGTCCCCTTTGTTATGCAAACTCTTCCAACAAAAGATACTATTTTCAATTTTAGCACAGTTTCATGTTTATGTATGTCAGTCGAAGTGACTAACACACTAAAGCATTTGGCGTGCAAGAACAGCATACAAGAGCGAGCACACAGAAAAATGATACATAACAACATTACCGTCACCGTCACCATCACCAGCAGCAACATAAACTAATTATTACAAATTGTTTCAAGTGATTTTTCGCTTAGTTGCACAATTTAACAAAACGAACAAAGGCGGAAAAGGCCAAAATTGAATTAATTATATATCGCCCATTACCAGCTTCAGCTTACAATGCGACCATCAACATCATCATCATCAGCTCAGCACAATTGTCGTCGTTGTTGCCTGTTCTGTCATCATCGTTGGTTGGACTTTTAATATTTTTGTTATTTCTGTCGTTAATGAAATGTTATTCACTTGAATGAATGCATTCTAAGAAAGAGGAATACGTCTGCGTCAATCAATCAGACAGTTAGTCAGTCAGTCAGCCAGCCAGCCAGTCAGTCAGTCAGTCAGTCAGTCAGTCAATCAGTTATACAGTTTCTCAACGTAGTATTTCTTCCATCCATTTTCTGCCATAAAGTGTTCACTGAACGGCGATCAAATTCATTTCCACGATAATTAACAATTATTGCGAATAATTATAATAAAATACAACAACATCAATAATAGCTTAGTTTTATTTATCAAACCATTGAATGAACATTAGCGACATTTAGCAAAAACTTTGAACCGAAAGGAAATAAATAAAAACTCAATTTAATACTCAATGAGCAATTTTTTACATCTTCCTCTTGACAAAAATCATTGGGCGCCGCCCATTCTTTTCGCAACCTATCGGCAAACAGGAGAAAACGATCATCATAGGAGGCATATTTGAAACGCGGAACGGTTGAATGAATAGTTTGAGACTAGAAAGCAAACAAATCAAACGACCGCGATAACGTGGCAAAAGGGTTAACATAAATTAAACCGCGTGTTGACCACGAGAGTACGAACAATGCAAAACTGTGCACATAATGAACACGGCAGAAAGCAAACAAGTATGTCTCGTCAGCGGTAACCTTAAAACATCAAGTTCATAAACAAGATGTTAAATGCCGCAATCATGAAAGAGAGAGCAAGACGGATATTAAAGAGATTTGCGTAGAATTTTTTGACGGAAGTAATTACCCACTCTGCATTAGCCAGGGCACATATTTTTATTTTGGAGTATAGCATCTTTTCTCCCTTTGGAACCTTACATTTTTACCTCTTACCTCTTTTACCTCGTTTACCTCTTTGCACTTTCTTTTAACTCATGTGATCTGCCTGCAACGATACCGCGGTCAAAGCTGATCCTTTCCTTGCTTTTTCATCTAATCGATTCGAGTGTAACGTCGTGGGCTCTTTTTCACTCCCTCTCCTTAAAAGAGCAGAGCCGCGTCGGCTGATTCCTTTTTCTAACTCTTCGTTCATTATTATCTTTATTCATTTTCTATATGTATAACTTATTTAACTCTTAGAGCATAGCTTAAGAACTAAAAGTGGCGAGAATATCCAGAATTATGATATATTCATTAAATCGTATTCGAAATTCCATAATCAATTTTTAACCCTTCATTTTCTTATTAGCCACTTTACTCAAACTTCAAGTTGGTTACCTTCTTGTGAGGATTGGAGTAAACAAGAAGATTTACCATTTGGCTGGGAAAGAGGCATTGATTCCAAAGGACGTTCTTATTATATTAAGTAAGAACATTGTTTTTTCGTCAAACATTTCTCATTTCAAAGTTTTTTTCATTCAATAGCCATTTAAATAAAACTTCAACCTATGAAGCACCTGAATGTGTACGATGGGACGAACATCCCCCTGAGCCAAGGGTTGTGCTATTACAACGCAGTCCTACCATGGGTTTTGGTTTTGTAGCGGGCAGTGAGCGACCTGTGATAGTGCGCTTCGTTACCGAGGACGGTCCTAGCATGGATAAACTACAGCCGGGCGATCAGATCCTATCGGTTAACGACGAAGATGTTAAAGATGCCCCCCGTGATCGTGTTATACAATTGGTTAGAGCGTGTGACACGCAGGTCACTTTGACCGTCTGTCAACCTGTGTACAGCATTACGCCAGGCCGCAAGTCTACTCTCCTATCGGCTGGGAAAAAAGCAAAACTAAAAACACGACCCACTCGTGTGCGTTTCGCTGAAAGTGTTTGCGTGAATGGAGCTCCTTTATTTCCAGTAAGTTCATTAAACGCGCATACGTATTCAAAAACCAAATCTGAAAGCAAAAATTTATTCTTTCTTTCAAAAGCCTTCGGCCTTCTCATTGGGTGATATTTGTGTCCCACCTATGGCCAATGTTTTGAAAGTGTTTCTAGAGAACGGGCAAACAAAGTCATTTAAATACGATACTACCACCACCGTGCAGGTACTTCCAGTTATTATGTTAATTCATTTCATACCTAGTTATTCTTTTGATATACATTTCCCATGTTTAGGATGTTGTTACTTCACTACTGGACAAGTTATGCTTTACTACACGTGAAATTTTTAGTCTTGTTCTGGAACACGTAAAAAGCCTTAAACGTAATAAATTAACGTTGCTGGATCCGGAGGAGTCCTTAGCTCGCGTTAGTTGTAAAAATTATTTTAGCTCTTTATGAAAGCACATTAACAACGATATGAATATTCTTTTTAACCGTAGATTGCTTCACGTCCTGGTGCCCATAAATTACGTTGCCTTTTTCGCGTGACTTTTGTTCCTATATCCGCTGCAGATTTGGCTCAAAAGGATTTGAATGCGCTTGATTACTTATACATGCAATGTTGTAATGATGTCACGCAAGAACGTTTCGCCCCCGAACTACAACCGGAACTGGCCTTGCGGTTGGCCGCTTTGCACATGCACCAACACGCTCTCTCCAACAATGTAACTCCCGCCAAGTTAACGGTCAAGGTGGTTGAGTAAGTTCGTTTTGTTTATCTCTTAGCAATATATAATAACTTCAATCTCTTTTACTATACAACAGACGCGAATTCGGTCTAGAACGTTTCGTGCCAACTTCTTTGTTTGAGGGCATGAAGCGCAAGGAATTGAGACGTTTAATTTCGCATTTTCTTAAGTTAAATGCCGAAATGACAGGCTCTTCGACCAAAGTTCTTACTCAGCTACAAGTAATCATATTGCTTAACTTAATTGTTTTCTAAATAGCGAAAATACATTTTTTGGACTTTTACAGGCGAAACTTCATTATTTGGATATAATAGCCAGCTTACCAAGCTATGGAGCGAAGTGCTTTAGCACTAACCAAAGAGAAGGTCTTGAACGCGTTTTATTAGTTAGTCCACGTTTCGGCCTAAGTCAAATTTCAAGTGCGAGAAATGCTGTGGTAACTGTAGCAAAAATTAACATGCCACCATATTTAGTCCACATTGGTTCGTTATTTTTCAGCCGCAACCTGTGTCAGCAATTGAGGACTTTAATCATGTGGTTGTCAACAGAGAAGACGATATAAACTGTAGTGTAAGCATTTTCATTCAAGGAGACCGAGTTATTAAATTCTTTATGGAAGATCGTGATGCGTGCGAATTTTCTCTTTGCCTTGCTGGCTATTACCGTCTTATTACGGGTAATTGTTGAAATACTTATAGCTCCTTTTTTGCTTAATTAATACAATTTCATCTGAAGGGAGAGACTTACCTTTGGCTCGAGAACGTGAACCTGTTGATGACGATAATGCTCCTGCATATCTAGCTCAGCACACTGTTCTCCCAGCTGCCTGGAGTTATCTCAAGCCTTATCACAATCGACCACACAGCATTAATTTTTTGATGTCACCACCTTATCATCCAAGCAATAAAGTAAACTCCAATGAATTGATCGTACAGGATTTCTCCCTTACTTTGTGTGACAAAAATATGAATTCCAAGGCCATGGCAAATAGCAATCATACCAACACCAAGAAGATGCCTTTCATAAGTCCTGCTGCCTTGGACTTAGATATCCACAGTGTAGTGGCCACCGAATTGCTAGAGGAAGCCAAAGATTCGGGTATGAGCGATAGTAGTGGTGGCGGGGGTAGTAACTACGGCGGTGAACGCAGTCAAACCAGTAGCATTTGTAGTGCAAAAATGGAGGCTAAAAACGAGGAAGTATTAAGACGGGTCCAAGAAATGCAAAAGATGGTTGAAAACTCTGAACAATACTTAAACGAACAGGGTGAAATTATGCAGGAGTATTCTCTGCCAACCACCGTTGGCAGGTCCTGTCCAACGGGTAAAAATTGTGGAGAAAGTGACAACCTAACGATCACTACTTGGAAGACTCCAATTAGCGTTGTAACGGATACTGTTTGTGCCACTAATGTTATAGAGTTTGATAGCGATTGCGATAGTTTGAATAGCAGTAAAGTATCCTCCAATGAGGAAACACCCCAGACTTCTGCTCTCAAACATAGCGATTCGTTGGTATTATTGGCGGAAACCATCAATCAAGATTTGAGCGGCATAAATCAAGGTCTTAATTCCATCGGTGGTCATCAAGCAGATTTGCGCCGCCGAAAGCCTAGCCTCAGTGAAACTTCTAGTCCCCGGCCTGAACGTAAAGTCAATGGTTTCAGCCAGTTGCTAAGTAATCTCCAAGCCTTAGGCACGGATTTATCACAAAGCGAAAGCGATTCAGAGTCAGTAGCATCACCCACGAACTCGCCCACCATTCGGCGGCCTTCGTTATTAAACACTAACGACAAATCTAGTCGCAAACAAAACTTAGCAAATCGTAGCAGTTTCGGCTTACATAGTCCCGACAGTAATACATTCGGTGTGGAAACAAAAGATTATAATTTAAAGGAATACCTCAAGCAATTAAAAGAAATCAGCAATGTTGACAATTTTCGTCAAGATACGGATATAGCTGCCAAGAAATTATCAGAGATTTATGGTTTCGAAATACGTGGAGACACGTTTATAGAGACCGATACAGACTTAATAGATTTACGTGCCATACCTCCACCTCAGACACCCGATGAATTAGATGCTCTTTCATTACTGAATGCAGCTCCGCAGGGCTTCGATGACATCGCCAAGAAATCATTAGCGGAAGTAGCAGAAGGTGATTTAGATAAATTCTTGGAAAAAGTGGTTGTGGCCCCACCAACACAAAAAGCTACACCAGCTAAAGAACTTACACCGGAAGAAATTATGTCCTACATAATACCACCACCACCAAATCTAGACGACGTGGAAAACAGTACCAAAAAAGAAGATATGAAGAGAAACAACAATCATGTACCAGAATCACTTTACAGCAATTCAGCACCAAATAACCGAGAAAAACCTGCGCAGCTAGAAAAATTTAATAGCAACGAGGGGAAGCATATTATAGAGTACGCCACAGTAGAAAGAAGAAGTAAATTTTCTTGTTGCCCCAAGTCGAGAAAAGATGAAGTGAAAGATATCCAATCTGAAATAAAATTACCACCACGTTCACAGTCTTTAGAACAACCAATACCAGCTAGACCACCAAAAAGCGCAGAATTGGTACAGCGCTATTCACCAAAAAAGCAACCTTTAGGCGACAAACATTGGCCACGTAATGACAGTAGAGAATTAAAATATGAAGAGAGTCCACCCTTGCTGCCCCCTCGTATCAACTATAATGCAACTAGTCCTCGCGGGCTACAAATAGGAAATTTTGACGAACAGTTGCCTATATTGGGAACAATGGTGAGTCCTTTAGCACCTAAAAAACCACCTTTACCTCCCATCGTAACAAGACCATTCGCACGCAAAAGTCCTTTGCCTACCAATTACCCTCTGACAGCGGATATTAAAACTTCACCTCCCAGCATACAACCGCGTTCATTTCAAAGTCCTTCATCATGTAGTAGTTCAGCAGCCCAATCTCCTACGTTACCCACACCACAGACACCTACGCAGGCTCAGTTATTTCAACAATATCATTCCACTAAAAGCGGAGACTATCGCGATCAACAAGCAAGACCATCCCCAGCCTATCCTCTACTATATTCACCGCAAATGTCACGAAAATTGCAAAATGCCAGTCCGGTAAAACCAGTTAATAATAATCTAACCGGACTACCAGCAAACATTACCAACAGTGGTAGTAAGCTCATTATTAAAAATGGTCATGTCATAGATGCAGAACAATTACTAGTGAAAACCGACGTAGCGATGGCTGGTTTGCTGGTAAAACTCGATCAGGTAGCTGCCCAATGTACAGCTGCTCAAGCCGCAGGCGGTGGTACTAGCATCGATGAGGAAAAATTCCAAAGAGCACGCAATGAACTTACCGAACAAACGTTAGCTTTGGTTACGGCTTCTAAATTTTTAGTAGTGGCCATGTCCGATATGACTTTATTAACATTGCCAGAACATTTGACCTCCTGCTTAACTGCAATAAGACGCATAACTGAGTTAACACAAGACATGACACGGCATACTTCAGCACCACTGCAAACGCGAAACATTGTCTTGAAAGTGCACGATGTAGCGTCATCATTTCGAGAATTGGTCGGCGTTCAAATCGGACCTTTAGGAGCTGGCCAATTGGCACTGCAAGCAGAATGTTTAGCTAACGTCTTGGCTACACTATTGCGAAGTTTGCGAGTTTTCTCACCATAAAAAAGCAATGCTTACATGCATGACGTTAGTCTTGTATGTCATGTGTTCAAACCAAATAATAACCGTGTAACATAACATATCGTTTAAATTTTACGAGGTGATGATTGAAGATAAGTAGTGAATAACAAAAGACGTCTTTTTTTTATCTCTATGTCTTTCTCGGTCTATCTTTCTATCTACTGCTCTTCACTATAGCTGCAACAATATAAAAAAATCATTAGACGCAATTAAACTTAAATCTTATATATATTTGTAATGGATAATAACTCTCACATCCTCATTATAGATTCTTTCACATATACACACAGAATCGTATATATCAACAAAATTTTCATATAATAACTATTTACTAAATCTTGATGGTAGCTGACTTTATTAACAACAAATCTTAAGCAAAACAACACATACACACACACATACACACGCGTCCAACATTTTCTTATATTGCATAAATCCTACGCGTAAAGAAACGTCTTAGTTTTAGGACAACTCAAGAGCATAACTTGAAAGAATCATATCTTATGTACAGATACAAGCAACCAGAATATACACAAATACACCATGACCGTTTTTCTGCACACGTAAGATATCTTTTCGTTTAATCTTTATACTGAACTGAAATATCCCTTGACTATCCGTTGTCTCTATATCACTTGCATATAATATTATACTCGAAAATACAAATTTATTTTAAAAAAGAAGAAAAACAAAAAATAATAACAATAATAATAATAATAATCAAAATTTTAACTTGTGATAATTATTATTAAAGACCTTTGTTACATTCGCGTACAAATGAGTTGAAAAATGAAAAATATATATGCCATTAAAACGTCTAGTCGGTCACGTCCGATCATTGAATGCTTTATGGAAAAACAAAAAGGCGATCCCACTATTATTTAAAATTTAAGTTATTTTCATTAGTCTTCTTGTTCTTCGTTTTGAAAATTCGAAACAGTATACGTAGCACATAGTATTTTGGGCCAAAATTTTCCGCAATCGCGCAGTTGGTAAAAAAAAGAAAGATAAAATGATGACTTTATTTGTCGTCTGACACTCACAAAAGTCTCGAGGACGAATAATTGACGGAAAAGCTACTTAAAATCCACTTAAAATTCTGCTAAAATGTTCTGTTCTATTGAATCTGTTCACGGAAATTACTTTTTCGAAAGCTTAAAGATGAATGGGATTTGTTAAGAAGCTGCAATCTTGATTGCTACACGAACTGAAATCAAGAGGCAGGGAAAGGCGCCTTTCTACTACTAAAACTTTGCTGCAAAGACCACAAAGTATTTTGATTATTGATGAATAATCTTCATCTAAGCTCAAAATTAAGCATAATTAAGCACATTCGTTCAAAATGGTAAATTAATAAATAGCGATATTTAATAGCATATTCAGATACAAAAAATGCTACCCTACAGACCATGATTGAAGTAAAATGCTTTTAAAAATATAACAAAATTTTGCTTTACCTCTTCTACGCAATAACATAAGTCAAATATTCGCGTGTCGATAATGATATACACTTAGCCGAGTGTTGTTTTTCCCACGCTCCGCCAATGGTACGAATAGCAAACTTTGAAGAGTAAAAGTGTCCAAAATGCAATTAGACAAAAACCCAGCCATTGACCTCTCAGAAAGAATAATCTACCAGGTACATTTTTGAATAATCTTCAGGTACATTTCGTCTTTTCTACTTATCATCCTATTCTTTTTTTTTTGTTAATTGAAGCAGAGCTTTTTTTAGTTCTTTAAGAAGGTGGGTGGAATGTAACTTTGTCCTTTTTTAATATCAAACAAAACTCAATGGAAGTTGATTCAAGTACACGGTATTACTTTAAATGAATTTTGAAGACCCATTGTAAAAACCAACTGCAGTCCAAGTCTTTTGCTAAAGGTTTATAAGTTTAACAGATAAATATACCTTCATGCATAGGCGGACAAGCACAGTCCGTTAACACATTAATGAGGTAAATAGTATTATATAAGCAAATATATCATGTTTAAAGGTTAGTTAGCCTTTCGATCTACTTTTGAATTAACTTCGCTATCATTATAAATAAATTGTACAATTATATTTGTTATTTGCCTTAAGTTTTTTTTTATTTTTCGTTGGTTTTGTTGTAGTAAGTGTTTAAAACACATAATATATAAGTTCGTACGTAGGCTAAGGTTGCTGGTTTTTTAATCAAAAATATTTCGTTTACTCATACCTTCGATTGTAAACCAAGCATACTAATAATTTAAAAAAAAATTCCTAAGGAAACCAACGTTTAAAAAAATAATTTGAAATCTGAAATCCAATGTCTGAAGTGATCGTTGTATCAAACGTCAAGCAACAATCAAATGCGTTAAATATTGATTACATTTTCAACTTCAGCCTTATTTTCGCTATCTTATCGCAAACATAGATAAACAAACCTCTCATCGCCACTGCACAAAATCTACGTGACTAGAGCTAAGTAACGACCAGTGTTGGACAATTTAGAAACGACCAGTCTTAGTTGTAATGAATTCTGAACAACATCGTGTTAAGCCAATTTATTTCTTATGCCCATAATTAGGTTGTATTACAAATGAAGTTATTATATGACAAGCAGAAAGCTCAACTTCTTCATCGACAAATTCGTTGATCAAATATTTTAGAGAGAGATCTCGCGGGACACTTCAATACATCCGCTTAGTCTGATAGGTGCTATCATCGAATGGACTCTTTCAACATACATTGCCCGATAAGTTGGATGGTATGTAAAAAAATAACTCATCACCAGCTGATCTTTACATAAACTTTACGTAACTTTACATCAATTTTAATTTAAAAACAAATATTAACACGAAAACGACAAGCAAGACCGATCGTAAAGTACTCTATAATACTTCACTCCATATCTTTATTTCAATTGCAAAGCGATACTTTTTACATGGTAGCCCTTATATGGAACCGGACACAAAACATGAACTGACGTGTTCTAAATTTCATCAAACATCTTATTACTCCTCACTTACTTTCGTCACAGTACACTAAAACTTAGATTTTGATGCCTTTTATTTATTTACTTTTCTGAGAATCCTTGTATTAGGAATAGAAATAGACCAACGTGGTCAAAATTTGCTACAATTAATTTTCGTGTAAAACTACTGTTCTTGTCTTAAAGTATTAAGGGTTAGACCTTTTTCCATAGGAAGCCCCACTTTCCAGGAACACGCTTGCATTAGGTTGATTCCAAATTATAAACCCACGCAGTCTAAATTTGGTACAGTTAATTTTTATGTCAAGTTACTATTATGAAACAACTCTCAGCATGAAATATTAAAAATTAGATTTTTTTTCATGCGAGGGTCTAATATTCATATAAACGTGTAAAGGGCAAGGAGATCAAAAAATTGGCCCTTCCAATCACAATTTTTCAAATAGGTTTAATATCAGCGATTTTCGTCGATAAGTTTGAAATTTGAAATTTTTTTCTCTACCGTTACAACGGTTGTGCTCGTAAGAATGGCCCGGCCCACTGCATTTTCAAAAGGGTTCTTCCCCATGCGACAATACGTTAGTCCTATATTTCAACATATCGACTTGTGAATTAACCATAAAAACATGGGGATAAACATAAGAGGGACAGGCAAACGAAAAAACCAGCTTAGATCTATACCAAAAATAGTTCTGGGTGTTATATACATTCGCGCAAATCCACCTGAAAATTTGTCTATCATAAGTGGTGTAGAGCTTAAATGTATCAACGATCTTAATTTTCGGGTGCAACCCTTTTAAAGAAATTGTGAAGTTTCCTTAAACAAAATTATCATTTATAGATAAGGAGCAAAAATTCAACTTTAATTTTTTAAAACAAATTATCCGGGACTCCTAAAAATATACTTCTTTTTTCGTTTGTTTAAACGAAAAACCAATAAATAGTGAACACATATACATACGTAGTCTCTCAACATATTTGCGGTCAGTTGTCAATGTGAAGCAAATGCTAATATCAAACCTTAGGTTTTATATCAAACTGAAATATCAAACCTTGGGTTTTATATCAAACTGAAATATAAATAACATTGCAAAGCTAGCTAGTTTGTAGCATACTTTAAGGGCTCTTAATGACATTTCAAACGTGAATGTCAATTTTATTCTTTTCAATATTTTCAACATTTTTGACTTAATATTTACTGTACATCTCTGCCTATTGTCCCCTCAGTACTAAACAGAGCTATAAACGTTAAAATTAAAAAAGGAATAAAGTTTTATAAATAGTTAATTATTCACAGCAGTTTCGTTTTTCGTTAAGTTTCAATGTTTATGTAAAAATTTACGGCAACAAAAAAATAAGAAAACATTATCTATAATAAAAAATAACATTCAATTAAAAAGAAAAATTGTGAAAATAAATTGTATTTAGTGAAATCACCCACATGTCCCACACATACTTATACATTGGAAACATGCAAATACTTATATGCACACGTACATACAATCACTAGTTAATCAATTGCAGCAATATTTACACACATATATATAATAAATCTCATATACTCTATAAAAATTAAATTAATTCATATTAACAAACGTACGTATACAACCAAATAACCAAATCGTAATATTTAATGATTATTAATTAAATTAATTAAATAATTAACATTAATTAATTAACGCGTATGCATAGGGGCATATCTACCTATTATACATATATGTGTCGTGGTTGATTGCGCATATTTTCGGGCCGAACGAAAAATATATTTCATAAATAAAATTTATCTCTAATAAATACTGTATGTAACTCTTTATTTAACTTTTTTCGCTTTATAAGAGAAAATGTAAAACAACAACAAAAATTGAAGAAAAGAAATTTAATAAAAATTCAAATGTAGTTAATCACAAAAATGTATGTAATCTCTGATTTTATCCATTATAGATTCTTTGCAAGTTATATGCAGCGGGTAACGTTTCATGTGTGTGCTTTCATGAATATTTTCACTAGCAACTCAACAGGAACAAACTGCTACAGCGTCTCAATTTTCTTTCTCTTCTCTTCGTCTCAAGTACACCTACGGTATGCACTCGCATAGAAGAATGTACCTAGATTGATATATAAATCGCAGGTTTCCATACATGAAAATTAATAAATAGCCATAAGGTCGTATGCATATTAAGGATGCGGACATATGGCATGCGAGAAGCTAACAAAATATATAATTGTCAGGTAGTACGTAAATTTCTTGCGTTTTTTTCGTAACACCAGGTTAAAAGAACTTTTTTTAGCTACCTAGACAAATAATTAGGTTTAAAGGTTTGTTATGTAGAGCAGGCTTATGTTTATTTCGTAAAGCACTTCCAATGTGATCAGTTGTGTTGTAGTAGTGAGACGTAAATAAGAGGCGGAAGGTCAAAGTGGGTATACAAGATATATTTTACATTCTCATTTCGAAGAAGATAAAAGACCTGCAGAAGCGCACAGAGAAATATTTGCTGTCTATGGAACTAATGCTGTAGCAGAAGGCAAAAATGGGTTTGCGAAATTTCGTTCTGGAAATTTTCTGTGGAAGCTTTACCGCGTTCTGGTAGATCAAACCCCATTGACCACGACCAGTTAAGGATTAATGATGATCAACACATAACGGTTCGTGAGATTGTAGAAAATCTTAACTTATCCAAAACAACTGTTAGTGATCGCATAAAAAGGATGACATTTTTAAGAAAATATAATTTAAAAGATATTCCTTCAACACAACGCATTAATGTCTATGAAATGCTGTTAAAGCAAACACAAAAGGATTCTTTTCTAAAGAGAAATGGACTTCTTGATTGAAAATGGATTCTACACAAAAATGATCATGGTGAAAATATGGTGAGCCATCTCAAGCAACGCTAAAACCGGATATTTTGCAGTCAGTTTGGCGGAATTATAAAGGAATTATGTATTATGAGCTACTGCCGCGTAAAAAAATAATTCATTTTGAAGTGTACTGTGAACGTATAACCAAATGAAATGAAACCTGGCAGCAGAAACGTCTAAGATTAGTCAACCGAAAAAATATTGCTTTTCATCATCACCTCATACTTTTTACACGATCCTAACGCTGCACCATCTCTTTCGTTGTCTGCAAAATTCTTTAATTATCTACTATATGTACATGTATATATATATTGGTACGTGAAATGCCTCCTTGTGAATTTCGGTTTCTATTATTCTGGAGATTGATTTCGCACCACTGAATCGTGATTTTTAGGTTAAGGTAAGTTTTATTTGCAATTCTTAGGAGATCTATTTCCACATGGATTATATTTACAACGTTTTAATGCTTCCTCTGCTCTTCTCCGTTCGAACATTATCTTTAGACTCTCCTGACCCGACTGCCTTTGCCTTTCGTAAATATATTTTTATAAGTAAATTGCCAGTAATTAGTTTCATTGTGACATTTTGCCTTTTTCCGCGAATTGTTGTTAATCTTTGCAGCAAGCGCTAGTTACATAGACTTACTTTGCCCTTATGACGTCCGCAGATAAAGCATGGTGAATCTGTATTTGATTCTTCCATTTTAACAATTTCGCTCACTAAAAAACTTGGCAGTTTTCTGATATGATTTTCGTAACAATATATAGAGTCATCAAAATTTGTTTTTGTTTTTTATTTCTAACAAAAACTAACTAATACCTACTTGTGGACGCGCACTCCCAATGTTTCTGCAAAATTTAAAGTCGATAACTTCTTTTTTGCGGCCAGGAGAATTTCCAACAAACATTACACACACAAACAGGCAGAAAGACAGACCGACGGACATGGTTAAATCGATTCAAAATTGGATGCTGATCGAAGCATATGTACTTTATGGGGCCTCTGAAACTTGCGTTGCAAACGTTTTGACAAAATGATGGGAATAAAACAAATTTAAATCTTTATTCATTGTTAACGAACAAAATTTATTTCACTGATAAGAAATATATCGTATAATGATTGTAAGAAAGCGTTTTGCTTCCTTACTAATTATGACAAAATAAATAGCTTAACACCAAATAAATATGCCGTAGCATTTACTATACATGCCAGCAATACGGCTTAAGGATAGGCATATAAAGAAACATTGCGATAGGAAAAAGAAAGAGCCTACAAAATTATGCATCTTGGTATGATGCATACCGTATGATGCTTAACGCTTTAGAAAATCACACGATTCGGTACCTAAATTAGCAATAACATAAAGATGCATACAAGCAAACATTGCAATGAAAGAGAAGGGTTTATAAAATTATGCATGTTGATATGGTACGTATCATATGAAGGCATGCTTAACTGTTCTGCGGCTTATAAAATCATTCGATTTGATACCTAAGCCAGCACTAGCAATAAGATCATACGAGTTGGTACTTAAGATAGTATTAACAATAAGATATACATAAGAGTAGCATTATAATACTTACACAAGAAAAGCTGAGACGATAACATAGTTGCAGGCAAACATGTTTGATCAGACCTAAGCTAGCATACGTAATAATAGATGTGTAAGAATATCGTTACAACACACATGCAAGTGAATGTTGAGGTTGTAACGCAAGTATAGTCAAAACATCTATGGACAGGGTTAGGAAGGTCGGTTGACACGTCGAAAGTCAATAAAATGACGGATATGAAATCAATTTAAATAAAAAGTTTTTTGAAACTTAGGCGCAATAATTAGGATGGATTATGATTTGTGTCCAATGAGTGGCGGACACTATCTTTGGAAGCGAAAGTAAATTAAAGTAGCTGAGTGATTTAAGCTGGAAAATAAAAAAAATAATAATAATAATAAGTTCTCTTCGTATTATTATTCATGATAGCAACATTGCCCCTTAAATTGTTAACCTTCATGCTGCATATCTAGATTATATAACAAACAGATGCTAAATGTATATAAAATTACTTATCTTAGCTGTAGGTGGGAGAAAAAACAGTTCATAAATATTTACTAACTATAAATTATACTGACGAAATAATACTTACATACACATGCACACGTGTTTCATAAAATATTTAAAATTATTCTTGTGGTGTCCTGAGATTGATTTTCAATTTTTCAAAACAATTTCAAAGCCATATTTTCAAAATAAATAATTATCTGCAGTTAATTATAGGTTTTGCGTAAATGTGTTCTAAATGTGCCCATGAGGGAAGTATGAAAGCAAAATAATTTACGTATTAAAAAAAAGGCCGGTAAACGACATGTCGAACGGACACAGTGTCATGCAACTCACACCAATGTCGGTTGCACTGCAACCTCAACACTTTTAGGACTGTTTAGCACTGTCTAAGACAGTTTTATAGAGTTATTGCATGTTAAGAATTTAAAAGTATAATGGAAATTACATCACATGCTGAAAGGTCCTATATTCGATAATCTATCTCTCCATAAATGGCAATATAAGAAAGTTTTATATAGAATTAAATATTCTATGTCTGTCTGTACATATCTATCTATATATATACAACGTATATATGCTGATTAAATATTTTGACTGAATGACTAATAGGACTGTTAACCTCTACGGATAGAGGATGGCAGGTTTAGCTTAACCGTCATCCCTGGACACTTCCTCTTGCGACGTGAAACGGTTAGGAACGGACGGCTGACCCTATAGGCCGCGACTGACTGCTATAAGACCCGCAGCGTATTTCTTTTTTTGCAGAAACTCGCGATACGGAAAGCGTGAAAAAAAAATAATAATAAGAACAATCTTTCGGAACGAATAAGCAACATTAAAAAAAGGAAAAACGTTAAACAAGAGTCGGGTCACCACGCTGGTTTTTCTCCACTCCCCTTAACCAATTGCTTGTGAAATAAAAAATCCAAATAAAACAGATGTATAGGCAGATTCTTTACTTCAACTTAACTTCTTCTCCACAGGAATTGAAAGACCTTCGAATTTAAGTGCTTTTGTGTTGCAACTACAACAACAATAAAACAAGATAGCAACTTAAATTGGTCGGTCACCCTTGTTGATAAAACAGTAAATTTATTTGCTCCAGAATGAAAAATACAAGGTATCCTCTTCTCTCAAGCATCATTGCATTTTCAATGTGTCAATGAAAAAAAAAGAAAACTATAATTTTGAATACGTTTCCAGTACGAGGAGAGCAATTAGTGTAATTGACCTACTTTTTGATTTTCAAAACGAGAGAAAGAGCAAAAGGGAGGGAGAGAGAGAAAGAGAGAGACAGACCGAGAAAACAGAAAAAGTTATTACTAGCGTCATAATGTGAGAATAAAAAAAAAAATAATAATGGTGTCAATAGCAGTTGTGCAAAAAAGAAGAAAAAAAAATTTACATATGTAAACAACACAGAAATTATAGTCGGATTAGATCGAATTTTTCGGCATAGGATAGTATACGTATGCCATAGCATTCTACAATATATACTATACTATACTACACTATACTATTCTATACTATACTATACTATACTATACTATTCTATACTATACTATACTATACTATAGTATATATTACTACTACTACTACTACTACTACAGTATATATTATACTAAAGTGTATAGTATACTACAGTATATATTATACTACAGTATATAGTATACTACAATATATATTATACCACAGTATATAGTATACTACAGTATATAGTATACTACAGTATATATTACACTACAGTACATATTATACTACAGTATATAGTGTACTACAGTATATAGTATAGTACAGTATATATTATACTACAGTATATAGTATACTACTGAAGCAAGTGCTAGCTGAGAAGCTTTCGAAAAAAAAAAGTACCCCCAGTGCGGCAAATCTTCAATGCTTTTCTATTTTTCCGTCTTCTAATATATCCAGATTTTCCTTCTCAAGAGTCAGGCAAATTGGTTTCCTTTTTTGAGTTAAAGTGAGCACAACACAATGGAGTTCCCCGTCTCGTGAATTAGGCACAAAATTTCACATCTAAGCTAGATGAACTCAACAATTTTGAAAAACAGCAAAAGCACAAGTTAGCTTCCCCTAATATGCCACTGAAATGCTCAAACCAAACGTCACTTTGGCGGTAAGGGTATCAAACAGCACTGTTCCCGCGGCTGTCACTGATAATCAACCTGAGATGACTGATCTAAATTCGTCCTCCCACCCTGGTTCGACAACCTTTAACCAAGCCCTACAGTTGGAGACGAATCTATATGATCTTAATCTGTCGGATGACAACTATGGTTTCATTGAAACATTCCCGAATCGACGTGCCAAGATTTCCTTCGATCTAGCTTTTTACGAACATGTTAAGGATTTCAATTTAACTGGCCTAAAAGTCGTGAAAACGACCAGCAATCGTAAGGCAGAAAAACTGGGAAGCATGCATTCCTAGGTCCTCCATTGAGAGATTTGGCATGATGCCCACTATCCTTGCCGACTATAACCCCGATTTCATTAAGAAAACTGCTTCTTCATCGATTCCGATTCGTTCGGTAACGAGAGCTTCAAAATCGGCTTTAAAGGCAAATTAGTTCCAAAAACCGTCTCTTTCAACTACAGCATTGTACAAATCAACTTTTTTCTACCCACGTTGAGACAAGGCTTTAATTGTGATCGCTTTGCCCACATAGCAAAGTTCTGCAATGCTAAAAACTCTCATTGTCTTAAATGTGGAAACTCCCCGGCATGCACGAAAGAATGCAACACCATTAAATGTTTTCTGTGTGGCTCTTCCTCCCACAATACTCTCAGTCGCAGAAGGAAGAAAGAAGAAGGAGCCAGACAGATAACAGCAGTTGAAAACATTTGTTTCTCAGAACTACTATGAATCCCTTGATTCAAAGGACTACGTCGGCAATTGCCCCGCTTTGCCCCCAACTTTCTTGGCTGAGAATGTTAGAGACATTCATCAAAAACTCAATAAGATCCTTACGATACGGAATTATAAGAAAATAACCAAGGTTAAATCTAACATCTCCCAGCCCCCAGTTCCCACGGTACAGAAACGACTATCAATCCCTCCCTCCCCACTCCGACTAAACAACTGGAACAGCTGCTACCCAATATCGTCAATGTTTTTAAATCTGCTCGTGAGGCGAAGCAAACAGACTGAGGAAATGAATACTTCCGTCTCGTCTTTTGATGTTCTCCAAGAAGGCGGTTCGAGTTCTACCTTAACGTGGAGCTCAAACAACATGAAATCCTTCCGCCATTGCAACCTAGTTTCACACAAGTTTGAGACGGAGCTTCTCCTCTCTTGGTTTTTTTCCAATAAGACCGATGTTTGTATTCTCACCAAAATTTTTGGTTGTGATGAGTCGGTCTCAAACTTAAAGTTATCCAATTATGCTGCTGCCAAAAAATGAAGAGATGATGACTTTGGCGGTATTTCAATTCTGGTGAGAATTGACTGAAGGCGCCGTTCCCGAAGTGTAGATGAACTCTGCGTTGAAGGTAACTCTAAAAATTTTTTGGAACTTCATGAATATTCATTGCATAACAAGACCAGCTGGACGGTCGCAGACAATAAAAATTATTATATCTAAGAAATCATATATCTGTTAGTAACTTGTTCGTTTTTCCTCCTCTCTCTCATTATCCCAACAATATCGACTCTTTCCCTTATAACACTTTTTTAAGGATTTTGCATTCGAAAAAGAAACCTCTGCTGCTAGTTACGACGGCATCAAATACGACGTAGTTAGAGCCCTTTCAGTTTAGCCCTTTTTGAGGCCATGCAAAAGCAAAGAAGACCAGCGCAATCTATTTTGCAAAGTGATCTAACAATACTACCAATCTTTTTATCAATGGCATCAAAGTAAACCAATCTAGGTTCTTCCGTTTTCTTGAAATTTCGAAGCTGTTTTCAAAAATTGACAGTGTAATTCTAATGTCATCCAGCTATTTACTAATAAACATGCTGGTTTGCCCCCCAAGAAAAGCCCTCTTGATGTACAAGTTCCTTGTGCGATCGAAAATTGAATTTGCACGCTTTTTCACCTGTGACCTGTATATAGTGAATTCCTATGCAGCTACAGTTTTTGTTACCACAAAATCATGCGCGTTTTCGAAAAATTAAACTCCATTCCTCTCCGAAGCTCTATTGACAAGAATTGTCGTGCTTTTCCTGTTTTCCTATCTGCAACAACTTATTTGATATCTTTTGTGCTCGCGATTACTCTCATCTGAAGGAACTAACTGTCTTCATCACAACCGTAGATTTCTCTTACTAACTTTATCTCTGTTCTTTCGTCTATCTACTTTCTCGTTTGTTACCGCTCTCACCCAAATTTTTTCTTTCTTGATTTCATATCCGTTCTAACTACAACTCATACCGAGCTCGCACTAGTTCTACTCCGGAGCACAAAACGTCCTACTCTTGATGTGTTACTACACGGCTCCACTCGGAATACTACTGGCTTAAAACACGCTTTCAATCCTTGACTTCTATATCATGATACTGGATATATAGACATGTATATAAGAGGTTTTTCGCCACACGTATACAACAAACCAAAAAAAAGAAAATAATGATAACTTCTGCCTAACATTATACGAGAAAGCAACCACTGTAAAGAAATGAAATGAACACGATAACACAAGCGTTAAACGCATTAAAGATTATATTGCAAGTCTTTAAGTGCTTAGGATAATAGACACCGCATTTAACATGCTATAAAGGTGGGGGAGAATGACTTACAGCCTTATTCTACGCACTATCGTCGGCAGATCACAAACCATACGTTTCCCCCAAACACCTGAACAGGTGTTTTTAACTTTTTATGCTTTTTGATATTCTGCGTTTAAGAATAAACAAAACCATAACATGGTTTTTTTTGGTTTTGCTTATACTTTTTTGTAGGTCACAGTGTGTTCTCGTTATAATAACAGAAAGATAATAACAGAAGATAGTGCAGCAGTGTAACGACGAAATTTTTAAAAATTTGAAGATATTATAAAAGAAAAGCGTATAAAAGCGAGAAGAAAAAATAATTGCAACGCTTCTATGTGATTTTCGGGAAAAGACGGAAAGGTAGGAGTATAAAAAGCTTTTTTTCATTAGATTTCTGAACCATTTCCTACTTCGTTCGTACTTCGACATCCTCGAATCAACGTTCAGATGCGTGTTCAAGTCAACAATCTTGCATTGCAGCCATGAACATACAACGCATATAATATATGCATGCTGTATTCCGCACAATATACCCACGGAAGGAAGTATTAATGATGAAAGGGACTCAGAATTAATTGGTTATATAAACAGGGTACAATATGTATAAAATAAAATATTTATTTCATGATAACAACTTTTCAAGAACTTCATTTAAGATAAAAATATTTCAACAACTTGGTTTAAAAAGATATAAGCATTTCAAAAGAGTTACCCCAAAAAACTAAAAATAAGTAAAAAGAATTTTCAGTGCAAGCGAACCCTGCATCTCGTTGATTTTTCCAATGATTTCAAGACTGAAAATGTAGTTAGCATTATTTTAATAAACACTTTGCTATACATTCTCTTAAGTTGTCTATTTATTACTCAAAATGTAAACAAAACCGTCTGTTGACAATTATTCTGTACTTTCTTCTTATGAATATACTGTAGCGTAAAATGACCTTTGCACTTCCACTTGTTTGTCTGTCTTCTTTTGAAAACTAATTCGTACCACTCAGTTGTGACTTTTACGATAGCATAGGTTTTTCGTTTAGGATATGTGTTTGCAGGAACGATCCAACTCTCTTGATTCGACTGACTTTGCCTTCCACGAATATTGTACTTATAAACGTTCCTTGCTTTACCCGCAAGTTGCTAACGCCTAACTTCGTGGTGACGTTTCTGTGTTAATACCTTTTTTTTGTTGTTCCTCTTTTCGCCAGCCATCAGTTGCGTGTGCAAATGAAGCATCGTAAATGCGTATTTGAGTTTATGGTTTTTCGAATTTGATTTTTTACAACATCAGCTGCATTTCATGCAGTTTCCTTTCGTCATACGTGGAATTTTCCTCACAAAACCTTGTCTTTAGTTAGAATAAATTGAACATGCCCAAATACCAAGGTATATTTAGTTGAAGTTACAATGGAAAAACGACTTCGCCCACTATACATTGGTGGTGGACGCACAGGAGTCGGCATAAGCCGATAATACGTTTTTTAATTCGCTTTGGTTCACTTTCGCTTATACATTTAAAATATCTGAAAAATTAAAATTTCATTTGCATTCACCATTTACGTCGCAAACCGTATATCCGGGAACGAATTCCGTCAATTTGCGATATTATAATTGATTGTGTTTTAGATTGCAATTGAACTGCTCAGTATAGCAACCATAATTACTACGCATCCCAATTCTATTACACACCTCCACATTGCTGACAATAAATAGAAAGAATCCACAAATGATGTACGCTTTCATTGCAAATCACTTTTTTTCATTTCCTTGTTCAATACTTTCCGTTAAAAAGAATTTTTAAAAAAACCTAAAACTATAAAATTAATTTCTCTACTAAACAAGAAGATAAAATAACTTTCCGCTGTTCCAATGGAATCTGTATCTCATAAAACAGAGGAGAATAGACACAAGAACTATTTGCTAAGGCCAAACTCCTTTTAAAGAGCCCATAAAATGCGAGGTTAATAAACGAAATTTAAAGGCGTACGTTCCTCGGAACTAGATCGAAAAATCTGGAATTATCCGGAAGATTCCACTTGGTATTGATGAAAATGAAGTGAAAAATTGCGCCCAATCTGATATCCAAATCAAATCGGTGACGAGATGGTATCGTCGAGTTCTCAACGACGTCAAAATTTGAGTCGAAGGAAAAGTTATCCCCAAAACAATAAAATTCAATTATTACATACTTCATCTTGATTATTTCATCCCGACTCTCAAACAAAGCTTCAAAATTAAACAGCAGATTGAGACATATTACCAAATTCTTCAAAAGCAAAGAAGCAAGAACAAGACAACTGCGGAAAACCCCCAGTCTGTTCGCTAAATAAATGCTCTTTTATCAAATGTCTTGCCTATGGTTTACATTCTCATAACATCCGTTAACAAAATAATGGCTGCAGAGAACATCGCCTTTCGTGAATATAAGGAAAAATACGCAGTTAACCCTTTCAAATATTTAGATAATTTGGAATATGAGGAAAATTTTTCAGTTATTGAGAATTCTTCTGCTCCCAACCAAAAAACATTTCAGTCAAGTTTCCAAACAGAATTCCCAACTTCAAAAACATCACCAATCCAAAAAGACTACATTTTCCCGCTGAACCAAAAGACCTTGTTAATGAACACAAATCCACAGAAGATGAGAGACTTCTTAATGAAATTTTTAAGGCTTTCTTTGCTATCAACCATCCAGGTGAACTTATAAATATAGTTAAAAAAATGCCTGCTTTTAAAGCCCCTTGCGATTTACTCTAACAGTCTGTGTCCAATTCTTAAACACATATATACTACATTTTTTTTTTCGTCCGGACTTGTGGTAAGTGGTTCCCGGAATAACAGCTAAAACAACTTCACTCTGCGTTTGGAAACGGGGCCTGATCTGATTACGGCAGATAGAGACGTTTTGGAAGACTTTTATATGAATGCCACTGAGAATAATGCGAGATCAATGATGGTTGTAGTTGAAACTGATTTATCTGCCAAAGGAGGAGCTAAAGCTAATGATTCAATAGTGGTCACTAACCAGGTAGTTAATAAGCCTTCTGAGCAAATTCCACATGATGAAATTAATTTGTATGACTGTATTTCGCAATTGCAATGCAATTTCTTCGTTTCTTTTTTTAAACCTATGAAAATGCCGAAGGCATGCGTACGCACATCAATTCGGGTTTTTCCTTTTACGATTATCTCAAATGTTTCAATATTAATAGTGTAAAAGAACTTCAGGTGGTTAGCAAGGGCCAAATTGCTGTTCAGCTCCGATCTTCATGCTAACAACGTCGTTCAAAACAATGATTTAAAAAGAAAATTTAAAAGCGATGTCGAATATTCCCACTAAGTTTGCTGTTAGGCTCCGAAGAAGAACTCGTAACGACAAGGACGATTTTTTTCCCATAACAAGTGTGAAAATTAGTTTTACAGGGAAATCCCTCCCCAAATTGATCACATTCAATTTTTGGAAGCTTCCCGTGGAGTACTTCGTACCCAACTTAAAGCAATGCTTCAATTGTGGCAGATATGGGCATGTGTCAAAGTTCTGTAAAGCCAAGGAGGACAGGTGCCTGGACTGCAGGAAGTCTCCCACAGTGAAATGATGAGGTATCTGCCCTGTGGTTCAGGTGAATACAACACTCTAAACAAATGTTGCCCGAACAGAGAGCGGGAAGTAAGATTATGGCCATTAAAAATCTTTCCTACAAAGAAATGAAGACACCTTCTCCTCAAGCTAATTTGAATGTCTTGATGATAACTCCTACGATGACAATTTCCATGCATTGGGAAATTCGTCCGCCATTTTGGCCAACGGTGATAATGAAAATAATAATAAAATTTTGACAAAGAAAAAATTTAATGCGATCGTCAAACGGAAATCTGTTATTTCCAAACCTTCTCTCAGTTCATCCCCCAAGCCAATTTGCGTTTCTTAAAACTGAATAGATTAATCTCTGCGATTAAAGAATGTATCCGTCCAATCCGTCCGTTTTTATTTAAAATATGGTCTCGATTTTACAATATAATGTTCGAAGTGTTCGGAGTAACTTATCATCATCGGGTTTTTACTTAAACTCGAATAATATTGATTTCTGCATTTTAAGCGAAGTTTTTCTGAAAGATCACAATTTGTTTACGTTAAAGTTTTCAATTATACTTCAGCCACCAAATACCAAGATGACGGCTTAGGTGGCGTTAGTATACTAGCCAAGAAAAGCGTCAATTTCAGACGTATTCCCTACAATTCTACTGCTACTTAAACCGAATCTTTTCATCGCATCATGCTACTTTCCACCCAGTGTTGACGTGCAAACTTTTCGTGATTAAATTCAGAGATTATATGACTTAGTGGTGAACAACATGTGATTCTAGCTGGAGATTTCAATCCTTGTATGTGGATCAGCTCTCGACCATCAAAGGCAAGATCCTTATAATCTTATAATATTGCCATCTATGCCAACAGTTTTAATGTTTTAAATAATAATATACTTCGTTTCACAGTAATCGGGGTGGTCGCACGGTGGGCGGTGTCTTGGATCTAACCTTTTCTAATTCAATTATTTTATCATTCAACCGAAATACGACTAATGTCTCTATTGGCAAAAGTCAACACTCTCCCATTTTATTTCACAGTTGCAGCAATTCCATTAAAAAAATAGAAAATTTCATTTCACATGACCTCCTTATAGATTGTCTTTCTAAAGCTGATCTTCCTTCCGATTTATCATCAATTCAAAGTGATTTTGAAGCAACTTTTCTGATATTGAGTCCTTCTCACCTAAACCTTGGTAGAAGTCTTCCCTGTCAACATTTTTTCGCAAATACCAAGCTGCAAGGAAAAAAATGAATAATGTGAGGACCCAAAGTCGTCCCTCGTTTTGGCCTCACGGATTCTCTGTCACTGGTGAGGGGAAAGGAGTGCTAGAGTTAAGAATAGATTAAGATAGCAATAGGGGTAGACTAACCTTAGAATAGAATAGATTAAGATAGAAAATAGGAATAGAATGGAATAGATTAAGTATAGGTTAAGAGTTGAAAATGATATGGGGTGGCAGTCTGACTCGCGGAGAGCGAGATCGACGTTTGATTATAACAATAATAATAATAAATAATAAAGCAATCGAGTCGTTGTACAAAAATAAATTTTCTTGTGTTGTTACTTTCGTTCGTTCCTGGGCCGCTTAGCTGCTCCAGCCTTAGAAAAGGGACGAAAAGTCCCTTACAGTAAATATGCCAATTCAACCAACTTCATTGAATATATGAAAACACTGAAGAAATGGAGGTCTGCAGTTAGAAAGGCGAAAGGGACACATAGAGCTATCACGATTAACGAGATATGTGGTAATGGCTATTCACATTTTTTCCCATTCCTAAGGCAGGTAAAGACTTAAACGATTTAAGTAACTTCAGACCAAATTCACTAAAATCTGTATTCATAAAGATTATCAAGCTCATGGTTAAGAATAGACTAATGGATTTCTTGAAAACTGGAAACATTATTCCAGCTCGTTCTTATGCCTTTCAAAAACACAAGTCTACGAATATGTGCGTTAATGAACTATCTTTTCTCAAAGCCAGTTTAAAAAAAGCTGGTAATATGGTTGTTATGCTGTCAACTCCGCAAGATATTCTCAATGTCATTTCTGGTGAACGGCCCGTTTCCAAAAGATCTCTTTTGTGTACTGCCAAGGAGTTAACTAAGGTCAAGATAATGAATCCTTCCCTTTTTCACAAAGTTATATCTCTCAGTGATACTGTCTCTTGCAGCTACACATTTTGTTATCAAAAAATAAGTCATATTTTTGTCAAGATACATGCAATCCCTCTCTGTAATTTTGTTACCAAGAAATGTAGTCTTCCTGAACATTTTTAAATCGTTCCCTGCTTCAAAGCAAAATGTCAATCTCTCTTGTATGAGGATCTTATGTCAAGAAAAGCTTTTTCTTTATTACAACAACGGCTATGATATATATACCACTGACGGTTCCGCTGGCCATAACGTATCTAGCTTCTCGGTAATGAAGCATGTGTCTAAAATATTACATAGAGTCAAAGTTTCGTAGGAACTTTCCTCCAATTTTTTTGAATTGCTTACTGTCAGACATGCTATTAAGGTGGCTATTATCGATGGTATCAAAAAAAAATTTTTTTTTATGATAGTAAGTCAACTCTACTTCTAATAAATAAAAGAGATGCAGATAATTAATATATGTTTGATATAGTCAGGATGTTACATGAATCTCAAGCGGATGACTGTCACTGGACGCTGGGCTTTTGCGGCTGGGCACTGCGGCTTTTTTATTATGAAAAAGCGCACTTTTATGCAAAAAGGGCTCAAGTTGATGGTCCAATTTCGTACATCAAATATACTCCCAATGAAGCAATACGGGCCAATCGTAAACACATTTTTCAACAACAAAATAATGAATTTAAAGAGAATGCATGTGATAAATGCAATCGCCTTTCCCACATTTCAGTTTGAACCCTTATCAAACACTTTCTTTGATTCCTGGGAAATCAAAATTGTTTATATAGTCATGATATTTGTGAAATTTGTAATATTAGCGAGTCTGCTGAGCATCTAATTTTTAGATGTCACAGGCTTGATGGTATTAGGAGTTCTTGTTCTAACAATGAAAGCTTTCTTATAAAATAAAGAAAGCTGCATACGATAAGTTAATCCAGTTTTTTCAATATAAACAGCTTTATTTCGATTGAACGGGTTCGGGGCGCTACTAGAATGCATTTTGCCAATGACTTCTTACTTTCCTTAGCATTAAACTAACTCGCTAAATCCCCGGTGTCAAATGCCAACTAAGACCTGTTTGAAAGCGTTGTAAATATTGTACGAGGGTAACCGAGCTACCCCTTTTTATAGAAGAGAACAAACAGACAATATTCTTACTGCAGCAATAATTAATGTAAATAAATAAATGTTAATATTGTGTGTCAAAAATTAAATTATCGATCTAATTCGCTCTTGAATTAGAATAAAATATAGATTCTTGCGTTTGTATGGGCGAATGTATCTTTCTTTTTTAAACTTATATACTCAACATTGATACGAATTGGCAAACTCTCGAACACGGCTGGACGATAGCGATGACAATGGTTTTAAAATTCTAATTGTGGCTTAAACAACAGATACGCGATTAACAAACGGACTTGATTGAATCGATGCCGCCGATGCCGTCCACACTGTCTAAGCATTTATTCCTTGATTGCAAATGAAACGCAGAAAGTTTTATTTTGTTTAAATTTAAAACACAAAGAAACACATTTATTGTTTATTGAAATTGTGTTGTTGTATTTGTTTTGCGTTTACAAGTAATTACATCTTAAAAAGGAAATCATATTTTGAATGCTTTAAATGATGTTTATTTTTCTGTTTTGAATCATTTGCAAAGAAAATTATACTCTCTTGGCAAATAGAGTACGATAAATATAGAACAGATATCCAAAATATAAAATAAAAAATTAAAGAACAAATTCTAAAAGCATTTCACATGAAATTCCAATTCAATTTGATATTTAATATTTTTTATGCGCCCGAACGCACATAACACCAAAGTATATTAAACAATATTTTCTTTCGCATAAACGGGGTTTGAGAAATATGCTATCAACTAATAATAATAATAAAACAAATAAATTCATATAAGAGCGGATCAATGAGCGGATGAATGAAAAGAAAATTCTAATTCACATTAAATGACGATGATGAAATAAATGAGTAGAAAAGAAAGAAGATCATGAAAAATTGTTAATTGTTAACGCTAAATAAGTGTAGGAGAAATATGCATAAAATAAATTGAAGATAAGAATGAATGTTATTGTAGATGTGGTTACCATGTTTGAGTCATTAATACAAATGATAATAATAATTCTTTTTGGATAAATTAATGTGTATATGTATGCGATTTTTTTCTACATAAAAACAGTCACTGGAGTATTGAATTCTTTACTCCTTGAAAATCCCTCTCGCTTTGGCAGTTATTTTACGTACACGTCCTCTACTGCTGACACTTACCAGTTGATCATCATCAGTGTCTATGGTGCTGGCACTTGGATCATCACCATCTATACGGTTGCCTGTAGTTGTATAAGCAAGTGCTGTCTTTTTACTTTGTAATTCCTCATCGTCGCTTAGTTCGTTATAACGTGGACGCTTTTGGTTACGTGAGCCACGTTGATTGCGCCTAATTCCAATTTCACCGATTTGTTTACGTTTCCGTCCTTTGTGTGTTCTTTTCCGTCTGCCACGATATTCATCGCTGCCGTCATCATCATATACGAACGAATGATCAGAATTTCGTCTTTTTTTCTGGACCGGTCTGCGGCCACCATTACGTTTTGAAGCGGGTACATAAGAAGTAAGCGGTTGATCGTCTTCGGAATCAGTTGATTCACTGTTATTGATAGCATCGCTAGAACCGCCATCAATACCTATATCTGAAGCTCCAACATCGTCTTCATCATCTTCTTCTTCAATGTCTGGCAGATTTTCATCTGCTGACGGTTCAGTCTGCGAATTCTCCTGACTATAACGTGAACGGCCTCGTCGTAAAGGTATCCCACTGATAGGTGTGTTCACTCTTGAGCGGTTAATTGTAGTGGCAGGAGCCGCATTTGCAGTGTTAGTCGTTGATGTAGGCGTTCGCCTCATGAGGCGTGAAATAATTGAACCCTCAAGTGGATCTAAACTTGAGTCCAATTCATCGGCATTACGTTGATGGCGGGATAAGACCCTTCTTGAATTACGCATAGCAGCGCTAGATGTTGAAGGTCCTGGATCACCTAAATAATTATGATCATGTGCAGCTAAAGGAGCGGCGACAATAGAAGAGGAAGCGACGTTTGTAGTGGTCGAAGTAGCATGTGAACGTGTCATATGCAATACCGGTGCTGCCGGCAACCTACCGTTCTGGGCCATTTGCACATCACGTCTATGCAAATGTGTGGGATGCGGTCCATTACCACTTTTCGAATTACCTAAAAGGAAAGAAATAAGACTATAACAATCAGCGAACTTTCCAAATTGTTTCAACTTACCCTGCAACTTGTATTGGGAAGCCTGACTCGTAGCTAAAGGCTCGTTGTCACTATCGTCATCTTCATCATCTGATTCATTGTGCGCAGATTCCACAACAGTGTTGCGATTGGTACGTAATTGCCTTGTCGCACTGGTCGTTGCTCGACTTCCAGAGGAACTATTGACATCACGATTCGCAGCCGTTGCACCATTAGCTTTCGTGGGTGTCGGTGTTGGCAAAATCTAATGTTGAACATGTGCATATATTATTTATTTTTATTTTAGTCAATTTTATATTAAAAATTAACCTCTTCGGCTTCTTCTGTGCCATCGTCATCATCAATATCACTGCCACGGGCCCACTCCAAAATCGCTCTTTTCACACTTGCTCTGGTCGGACGGACAGCTACCTCTCTAGAATCAGTATCTGACTCGGCAATACGACCATTGCGCATGGGCAAATGATAGCTGTGATCATTTTCGGCAGCTCGCCGCCCATTCCCAGATGCCAAAGCAGCGCAACTGGCCTGATTTCTGGTGGTACGGGATGGACTCTGAATCAACAAAGCGCTGGCGCTCGTACTAGGACCATTTTCATTATTGCGTGAAGCTTTCGGGGGGCGACCTTTTTTTTTGGGGGTAATATGCGTGACGGTATCTTGCGTGCTTTCGTCTGCTTGTGATAAACCGCCCGTTCCTGGACCTCTGCGACTAGCATTACGTACAACATCTGCTCCACCGGATCTTTTGCTAGATTTTTTACGTTTACCACGTGTTTCTACATTAAAGTCCTCATCCGAGTCGTCTTCAATACGACGGCGCTTAGGTTTTGTGCCCTGTTTATTTTTACGAGCCGACTTATGGCGACGTTTTCGTCCCCGTTTTTTTCGCTCTTTTTGCGGGATATAACTTTCTTCTGAATCCTCAGATAAACTATTATCAGTAACGCTTTCCTCATTTGAACTCGGTTCGTCGTCATCTTCTACGTCATCGTCATCTTCCTCCGTCGTGGAAGAACCGGTAATGTCTTCATCATCATCATCGTCATCATTATCCGGCAATTCGGTCAAAGCGTTTTTACGTCTCGAAGAACGTGAAGTACCAGGTTGATCATTATCCCCGGCATTAAAACGTCGATGTGTGGACGACGAAGTCACACGATTTGAACTTGAAGTGCTCGCTACTCCCCCAGAACCGCGTGGAGGAGCGGTACGACCACGTCGCATACTACCACGCGGCTGGTCATCTTCCTCGTTGTGAGAAGACTCTTCAGCGGAACTGCGTACTGCCCTTCTTGTGTTTTTAGGCGCTTGCCCACGTCTACCCGACGATCGAGTACGGTCGTTGGGGATACGTTTATTGGGACTACTACTGGATCCTCGACCATTATTTGCACCACGAGATTTGTTCTTACTAGCTCGTCGCCGGGCAGCCTTCCAGTTACTTACGACCGTCTTAATGTGCGATTCAAACAGAGCACTCAAGCGGAGAGTCATGGAATATATCTGCAAACAAAGAATTAATTAAGGAACATTACAGTTTCAGATAATCCCGCTTAACAAATTTTCTATGTGACAGAAAGAGACAAAGAATGTGTGTTCATGTCAAACAAAACCTTACCGCCATTGAATCCTAACAAATGATCGTCATTCATTGTGGTGAATAATTATTGATCAATTGATTGTTTGTTTATAAAGGTGATTAAGGATGATTAATAGATTAAGTTCATGATTAATTGATTGTGGGAAGCATGTCGGAAAGTAAATGGAAAGCACAACAGCACAATGAGGTGAGAAATCGGCATAAAAATGTTTAAAATGAAAGCAAATGAATCATAAACAATAAAAAATACTAAAAAAAACAAACAGACGAAAAGCAATTTTGAAAGCTGCTGCAAAAGCTTCACAGCAACCGTACACAAAATGAAATGACGATCCGAATGCAAAAGGAAACTAAAATTAAAATTAGTTAATATTCTGAAGAAATTAAAATCCAACTCACTCTCGAGCGTTTGTTGGTGTTGTAATTCTTCGAATTTTGAAATATTAAGCGTACATCCTTGGCGAAATCCAGTGGATCGGCGTAATTGCCGCCCAACAAATCTTCTTTGACTGTACGCAAATCCATCGGTGTAGCGACAATTTCTAAATAATCGGGAAATTCTATGGTGTCGACAGGTTCTCGGAAAGGCAAAGAGTCCGGCCGCTGCCACATCATTTCCAGCAATTGCCGACAATCAGCTCGCCAGTCCCCATCTGACCGCATACGATTCGATGTTCTAAAACGGAAATATTACTTATTAATCCTAATTTTAATGCAGCGCAGATTTGCGTCTAATTAACCAACCTCCTAGCTGCAGTTGACATATTACCGCGAACTCTAGCAGTAGGCGTCCCAGCCGCGGCCGTAGTCGAGGGAGTACTAGTAGATGGCCCCACATCTGATTCATTATCATTTTCAGATTCCGATGAATGGTACACATCAGCCAATTGATGATACACAGCCGCTACATCAATATCATTCGGCTCCCTATTTGGATGTAAAACAAAAATTACTTTTATTGGTTCGAAAAACTTTCCTTCTCTCAAAAGAACTTACCGGATAATACGCAGACATAGGTCGGTAACAATACGAGCGTGCTTAACTATGTTTGTATGCCGTCGATTGTACTTTTCTGCATTTGTGGCCAAGTAACGCACATCAAATTGTGCCGAAGTGATGCGTCTATAAAAATGATTTTCAAATCTTGATTTGATTGTTGTCAAATCAATGGGATACTCAATCAGATAAGCGTAATCCGGGTAAATATTTAAATCCACTGGAGCCAAAAATGGCTCAGCTATTGACAAACGCATCACCTAAAGGTACAAATGTAATTATTTCCGTTTATTGCAACATTGGAGTCCTCTTAATTACCTGTTCCAATCCATTAATTATGCGACGACATGAACCATCACGATCGCCACGGTGCCATTCCTCTGACTTCGGTTGATATAAAGTTGCACGTATTTCTTCGGGCAAAACCGTTGAAGCACCCCCTACTTCATCAGGTAGACGATTTTCATCGATCGGTTCCATATCCCATGGACTCATATACTCGTATTCCCCGTTATCCCAACGCACTCGGAAACACATAAAATACGAATCAGGAAAGTCCGAAGATAGAGCGTGACGCGATTCTATTTGACCTATCCACCAGCCGTCGCCAATCATGCAACGGAACCGATCTCCCAAATTCCAATTACGTTGCACAGCCAAATCAAACGTTTGCCTCAGCACTAAGAAGTCTAAAACATCTGGCATATCATGATATTTGATTTTGAACGTCGGACCAGTCATGTTACCGTCCTCATCAATCATGGCGAGTTTCAGGCAACACAACCGCGGAGGGCGAATTTCATATTTAATGCCAATAACGCGCACCAGTTCCCGATCCCGAAGAGTGCGAAAATTCCACGGCTCCGAACTGTGTGACACTTTGTATAGCTTCTTGAGACGCACAGCCTCCAAGTAACGATGATGTCCCTGACGAAAGTAAACTACTTCGTCTCCCATTTGCGGATAATAAGGCGTTTTCCGCGGTATAACTTCGGACAACCATTCCGCTGGCCGATAGAGCTCAGGTATCTCCCCATTTGGTGCTGGTGGTGGTATAAGTACTCGCTTATTGCGTCGTCCGGCTTTGGCCGAGGTAGTTGCTTGCTCTGTAGTCTCATCGCTGCTGTCATCAGTAACAGTACGACGGCGAGATAGAGGTTTGCGTTTTGAACGTTTCGGAGGTTCTAGATTTGGACCCGGTGTGTCAGCTACCCAGTCAGAATAGTCGGACGACTCAGTATCCGAGTCTTCAGACGATTCTTCGAGATTTTCTTCTACATTAGAATAGCTAGTATCGCCAGATGAGCCACTGCTTTCCTCGTCCTCCTCCAAATCTACTGGTGGAGGTGCAGGCTGCGCACTTTCCTCTTGATCACGCATTGCGCGTGTGCGATACGCAGGCTGCGACTGTTGCTGTTGCGCTTGACCACCAGGTGGTCGACCGCCACGTCTTCGTCCCACTCGTCCCCCGCCATTCGAACGCGTATTTCGAGGTCGCCCCACACCTGATTGTGAAGCAACAACGCTGGCAGTACTAATCATAATAGGACGTCGGCGCATTTCTCTTTTATATTCTTGCATCTCATATTGACCGGCTGCGTAAACCGCTTGTTTCAAATGCTGCAACTGAGGATATCTCATGGGTCTTACGTAAACGCGACGAACGTATTTGAATTGACTTGTCGGAAGCTGTTGCTCTGGCGGTCGACCCCATGTAGTTCCCTGACGAGGTTGGCCATTTGAGGTATCAGAAGATCGTCTATCCGAAGGTAAAATGCGCTGTCCATTGCCCAAAATATTTCCTATTAATGATGAACGACTGCCAGAAGGTCTATTATTCGAGTCAGGGGCCTGATCATAACCTTGACGATTAGCCAAAGCTTCAATCATACGATCTAGCTGGGAATGACTTTCTGCTGCAGGAGGCGGGATGGCTGATTGATTCTGAGCTGCACCAGAAGCTGTAGCATTTCCTTGACGATTGGCCAAAGCTGCAATTAAACGATCAATGTGGGAGTAATTACCACCACCAGGACCCAGGTTATCATCGACAACAACACCATCAGCTCCCACCGTAAGATTTGGTATAAGTTGATCGGTGCTACAACTTTCCCTTCCGGGAACATATTTTTGATATTTAGCAGGATGTGGATTACCATCGGAATCAACCAAGAATGGCGGTGGCATGAGATGTGGCATAATTTGTGTTTGTTCATCCACAACATGATGTGAGGCATCACGCAGTAGCGGTCTGTAGTCGGTGTGGAAAAATAGCTCGGTAGGAAGCTAAAAACAGTGCAGTACAATAATGAGACTAGTCCGTCAAATCATTTGTCATCAGTACGTACGATTTTATACTTATCAAGACCAATGCCGAGGCCAAAAATCAATATATGCCCATGCGAATCTGTAGCTGCTATCATTGTACCATCTGGCGACCACTTAGCATCAAAAACACCACCATGACCTTGTCCATCGATATTGTTAACGAAATGAGCCACAGACTCACCCTTTTCAATGTCCCACAAGAAAACCTGGCCATCATGGCCAGCTGAAAGTAAAACGTATTCATCTTTAGGATTAGATTCAAGTACAAACAGTTCGTCCTTGTGGCCGCGAAGAACACAGTGCAATTGGGCAGTCTTTGAATTCCAAATTTTTATCTGTAATACAAAAGTTTCAAAAGTATTCCAACAAAAAAACACATGGACGATTACCGTAAAATCATTAACAGCAGTTATAACGTATTTATCAGAGTAGTCCCAGGCAACCATGGTTACCTTGAGCTTTTTACCTTCTTCAAGTTCAGGACAACTGAAATTTTAAGTGAATGTGTTGTTTGTCCAATCTATTTCTTTTAACTTGAGTTAAATACCTCGACAATCTTTCGGTCATACAGAGTTTCACACTTTTCCACTGCTGGGATTCGAAGGTCCAAATGTGTGCCGTTCCATCTTTACTGCCCGATATAAAACGCAAACCACGATGCGACCATTGAACAGAATCCACGGCATCTGTGTAAGCCTCAGTTTCTAAAATACGTTTCGGACCATCTTCTGACATTAAATAAACACGTACATGATGATCTGCGGAACCAGCTGCCAAAAACATACCGCCCGGCGAAAATGAAGTACACATCATTTGTGCTTGACCAGGACGTAACTTTTCATGATATTGGATAGGCTTTGGAGCAAAAGTGATTTTTTGCCCACGAGGTGTTGAATATTGCCAGAAAGCTATCGATCCATCAGTACTAGTAGTTACCAAATACTTAAGATCTGCTCGAGGCGAAGGGCAAAAATTGACGGACGTAATCATGCCAGTATGGGCTGAAAGCACAGCAATAGGAGAAGTCGTTTGTAAATCCCACACTCGTAATATACGATCGAGAGAACCCGCCGCCAACATAGTGTTGTCCAAATTTATGGCTATATCAGTAATTTCCGCAGACGCACCACGTAACGTAGCCAGTAGACGTCCATCAACAGCAGACCATATCTTTATGAGTAAATCGTCGGCTCCTGTAATAATATAGCGCCCCGTGCGATCAAACAGCACGCAATACACCGATGAAAGATGGCCTACCGTGCGACGCAAAAGTTTAGTTTTACTGTACAAACCGGTGGGAACCAAAAGTTTTCTGCGCACTGGTCCGCCATACTCTCGACCAATGAGAACTTTTTCTAAATGAAGCATTAAACAAAGCCCAGTACTTTCAAGCTGATCTTAAGTCAAGTAAACCTGTAAATACTTACGAATATTATGCACGGGTTTAGTAACGGTCGAATCTGGCAGGGAAACACCATGTAATCTTGTACAATAATCCAATAATGATCTGGATCGAAAAATACTTTCTTTAGTCCGCAAAAAACTTTGACGTCCGCTACCCAATAATGATATCAAACCAGGAACACTTGGTGCTAGTTCCTTGTCCAAAATTGGTCCAATACGACAACATATTTGCAATAGATGATTTGAGTCGATATGAGAATATTTCCGCTCCTAAAGAAGTAAAGAAACTAATTTTGCTGTTGCGAACAAATAATATTGTCACGATGGATAATTTAATAACGATACCAATACAAGGTAAATACAAACAAAAAATTGTCGGGCTTAAACCGAATCTTTCGACGCCCAACACTTACTAGTTTCAGGTTCGTTCTATTTTTGAGAGAAAGTAAAGAGAAAATTTGACCAACGAGGTAGGAAAAACTCAAATAAGCGTGTGAAGAACGTGGCCCGCTTATATTATGTAGATAAGCATATCTAGCAAATTACAAATAACGGAGGCAGTAATCTTTAAAACAAGAATAAAGTATTTTCTATACCTGCTATAGATGGAATCAAAAAAGCTTTGAGTTTGCTACTCTAATCCTCATTAAACAAGACGTAACATGATTGGCATAAAATGCTCAAATAACGCACGTACTCTAGTGACGCAAATCCAATTTTGCAAGCAATACTAGAGATATTTAATCTGATAAGTGTGTCAAAAATGTCTCCAAGTGTCGAATTTTGTAAATCGATTCTATTATTTATGCTGATGCATTAAAAATCTATATTCAAAGTGCATGACCTTTGTAGGCAAAGTTTTATATACACGTGTTATTACATATATTATACTAACAGTTCCAAACATTTGACATATTTAATATACTCTTAGGCATAAAAATATTGTCCTAGCTTCGTAGTAGCATGACTTTCTTTTGCATAGAGTTACCATAGGTCTGTAAAAAATTAAAAAAAATTGTGGCAGCCCTGACAAGCATTAGACTCTGATACAATAAATATCACGTAGTAAAGATTTTTTTTTTATTTGTTAAAATCAAGGACCAAAAAGAATTTTCTAATCAAGGAAAAGCAATATATCTACAATTATTTAAAAATGTAATTTAACCAATTCGGACATTTTTAATATATATGTTTGAGTAATTAGAAAAATTTGAAGCAATTAAATTAAATTTAAAAAGCTACAATAATAAATTATATATTTTGTGATTTTTTTAATTAATAATTTAATGCTAAATATTATGAACGAGAATCATCAAATTTATTAAATGCAATCATGCATGCGTATACATGTATATGTATCTGTAGTTAGACAACATGGCGTCTTCATATGAATAGTAATGGGAACAAATACGAAAGCCTAGTAAACACTAGAACGCAAACGTCTTTCGAAAAGAATTAATGCAACAACAAAAGTTAGGAGAATATCTGTCAAACGCAAAGAAGTAATGCAAACATTTATGTAACACACAATTATTTATCTAATTATCATCTTTCAATAAGATGACTATGAATAAGATAGATGCTAAACAATTAATATTATGGCTTACTCACCAATTCAGCTAAAGTCTGATCATGTTCGTTGCCCAACCAATCGGTACGTTTTGGTAGTACCTACGAAATAAATTAAATATAATAATTTGATAGGAAATTAAACAAGTTGCCGCTACTTTTGAATGGACATTTACAGAAATCCAAATGGAAAAATCTTTATAGCCCTAAATTTCCTTTCTCTATCCTCAATTAATCAATTAAATTTGGCGATTTCTCAACACGTGCTATATAAAAGATGATGACAACACATAGATCAGGCCCCTTCAAAATTAACTTTAGTTTTGGTTGGCTGCTGTCAACCATTGCCATTATATATGCCGACAATAGCCAAAAACACAGAATAACACACTACAGTTGATATATTTTAGATTCGTTTGTCAGTATAGTTCTTAACATTGCCATAAGCGCATGTTGTTTACGGACGGCTACACAAATATTTACAAAAACAACAACAAATCACAATATTACGAAAAACTCTTAACCGCCAAATTAAAATCTGTATTTACAAAATAATAATTCCATAAACTCCACTAATTTCGACGTAAAAGTTCTAACATACGGGGTGATGCACCAAATACATGCTACTTACTTTCTTTTCTTCCAGCTCACGGACCAGCACCTAAAAGAAGAGTTAACACATTAATTCTGGTGGTTTCAAATGTAAACAATGATTTTCTATAGGTTCTTAATGAAGAATATGCGTTTACCTCAGCAGTTTTCTGCAGGGGACCAGCAGCCAGAAACTTGCATATCAAAAAATATAATTCTGCAACCATGAAGACACCAATATATATAATAATTGTAATGTTAGCAGAAGAGTTTACTTAATATTTTACAAGAGCTTGCATAAAAGTTCAAACTTTCTACAAATTATAAACTATTTCTTTCGTTTACAACTAATGTCTCACATAAATCGGCTGCACTAAATTCGCTTGGCCCTTCATAACTTTATTGACAATATATGCCTTTATCCATTTACCTGAAGTCACTACAGATTCTGATAATTGATATTTGCTATCCATATTTCATGTTTCACTTGTAATTGCTTCCATTTATTCAGATTTTTCAGTAAAAAACTCTAACTTTATTGCCTTTTCATATATCGGGCAGTATGAAAAATTTGCTGAAAATATTTCTTTCTTTTCTTCTCTTTTGGTAATGTTGCCATAACTAAATGTTAATTCCCACACCGAAACTATGATTAGCTGAATGTGAATGCGAGGAAATTATAAATAAGGAAACGATTTGAATGTGAGTGAACTACCATGTAATGTAGAATATTAGATGCCGTATATTTAAGGTCTTTTTTAAATGCCGGCGTTATTAGTTTTTTTTAAATTATTTTACTATTTTATTTACGAATGTAAGTAAAAAAAAAAAAACATTTATAAGCTTTTTGTATACCAAACTTAAAAATTTTTGTATACCAAACTTAAAAATGTAATTATTAAAAAGCGATAAAAAGGCCTGTAAACATGGAAACGAACGCCCATCTTTCTCAGGGAATATTTATATACATTCTCTCCATACATTCGGCAAATGTTTCTTTTGTCGACATGAATCTCAACGGAACGCTATCAATTCTTTTACGCAGTAAGTATTTCTTCAGAAGTATTTCTTGTCGAAAAACATTGTAAAATAAGAAACGGGTTAATGCAGCTTCGATACGACACAATTTCAAAAAACTCAACTCAGTAAATTATCGGTTGTTGACTCTCAGAAGAAGAAGAAGTTTGAACAAATCGAATAAATATTTTTTTCAATTGATCTTTGCTTCTATTTTTATTTCTTCGCTAGAGCAGTTACAACCAACTTCAAGAAAAGAATAAAAGGTTGACTGTAATTTTTAATGAAATTTAATGGTGTGATCATCATCATTAATTTTTGAATATATTTTTAATGTTTGTATTTTATTGTATTTCGTATTTTTTTAAAATAAACTCTTCAGGTTAACATACTTCTTCATTCATATGTATGTTACAAAGCAAATTTAAAAATATAAAATAATTTTACGATTTACGATTTGGTTGCGATAAATCAGGGTCCGCATTGCATTGCTCTGCATTATTTTATGGGGAAAGGGAAAATGTTAGATGGAGTGAAAATCATTAAATTTCTGTAAAACTAATGCTGTTAATAAATAAATACTCATATTAACATTTTCGTCACATTTTGGACCAGAATGCTGCTCAAACGAAGTTAAAAGATCCGAGGATCCAGTGGATCCGATGTACTTCAATATTAATCGCTTACGATGTTTGACATTTCTAATTTTAAACAGTCTTAAACAGTCTTAAACACTTGTAAATACTTCAAAATTGAGTAATCCTCAAATCACATTTAGATTTTTACTTTTTACTTTTTAGTTAGGATGCGATAAAAACTATATATATTAACTTTAAAATAAGTGAAATTAAATCTAACTCGAAACTGACCGAAAATATGTTAGGAAAGATTTGCCTTGGTTTATCTAGAAATACCCGAAATTCGAACCGAGGTAACCTCGGGCTATTATTGATGTGATGGCAACTTTAATCCAAGAAAAAATATAAATTTTTCGTGACAGCTGAAAAATTTTGCAGGCAATTTTATTTGCAAGTGTATCTTCTGGCAAAATTTAAATTATTTTCTTATTGAGGCCTATGCTATTCCTCGTCAGCCGCATAATTGTCTTTTAAAAATGAATTGTATGAAAAGTTGAATATGAAAGTCATTAGATCTGGTGGTCAGTTGCAATTACAATCATTGTTGCACGCAACACGCAGTTTGCGAAATACTACAGCGTTTGAAGGCACAAGAAGTTAGGAGAATTGGAAAAACCGAAGATGCTATAATAACAAAAGGTGCTAGAAAAGTACAATGTTAGTCTGCATCCACCAGGACGAGGTCTTTACGCTAGCATGATTTACTGTTTACACATCCGTCTTCGAGCTGTTTGTTTGCAAAAACTGCATTTCTGCCTAGAAAAAGACTTTGCAATATATCCACAGACGGTTCGATAAATTTTGGGACATTCAGAATTCGTACTCAAGCCGCTTGTATACTTGGACACTTTAATCTGCGAAATCTTGAGAATTATTTGATTCAATCTTTTTCTTCTTTATAGTTGGACGGACTGTGAGGACGGCGAAGACCTCTTAAAAAAGATAATTAAATAAGTAACGATAATCATGAAATCGATGCTAAGGACGCGGAATACATCATTTAACATCTAAAACTCAATGTACTATTTTATTATTATATGCTATTATTATATTATTCATATGTCCTGTTATTTCGTTCTTCCATAAATTCTGCTATTTTTCTATCCCTTTATTTTGTTGTTTCATCAAGTACGTCGAAGTCAAAACGTTAATCTTTCACTTCATCATAAATACCACATATAATTTTAACTAACGATTTAACGGGATTTATATACTAATATAAATGCAAATTCCCTGTTTGATTTGAAATTTTACCTGTGTATTCCACAATTAGTTTTAGATAAATAGATTACATGATTTCCATTCAATTCTATGATATCAAATATGAACAAATGCGAAAAGCTTTCATTCTCAAGCAAGAATTTGCTTATTGATAAAATATAACAAAACAATGAAATAAGGCGTTAGCTCTTAAAGACCTCAGAAATTTTCCTTTAACAGCACATCGTTTATCTGACCATAAATAAAACGTTTACGTATGAATTCCGTTAGGAAATTAATAACCTTTCGTTGTAACGGTGAATTTTTCTTGGTTGTAACTAGAACAAATACTAAACTCGTGATTGACTTTATTCGGCAAATCGATTTGGTTTATAAAATCCAGGTGGTTTATATTAAAAAAAAGAAAACAAAGAAGGAAGTCATACCGCAAATACCGTAAACATTGTTGTTACCCAAGAACCTACAGTCGAGGAGGGCGACTAGATAAGCCAATTTTGTGGTTAACACCAAGCAAAATTTACTAACTTTATCAGACCGGGAGTAACCATGTTATTGCCGTGTTTGTTCTGATCTATGCGAGATGCAAATTCTAGCGCCATCATACCGAATATTCAGATAAAGTGCATTCGTCTTCGTTAAGGCAAATGACGCTACGTAGAAATGGTAGAAGTATCGACGCACTTAAACTGCAGCTAGTGTTACTGGCTAGAATACCGCTTAAACCAAAACGTGTCAATATAATGTCCGGCATCGATGTAAAGTTCTAAAGAAAAAATTAATCTCTTTTAAAATCCTGTGATACCAAGACATACTCTTAGCACCACACATTTGTTGGCCAGAATTATAATGAGCGTACATAAATTGAAATGATGCCAAATTGATTTTTCAGCTTCGTTTATTTCCTTGCCAGAAAACGCATCTTTAAAAATGGCATAAATTATAAATTATAACTGTTGTAACCTGAATTCAAATCTCAAGTGCGGTTGAGTTTTCAACAAAACCTATACCCTTAGATGCTGGCGCTTAAAATTAATTTCTCTGGCTTAATTAATAATAATAAAGTCGGAGTAGCGTATTTCCTGCCACGGTTACAAGGAAACCTCAGGCTCTTCTTGTGATTGACTGGCCACCGCCTAAAAGGTGAAGATGCTTTAAAAGCTAGTATTGCTCGTTTATTAAAGTATCTACTAAAACTTGTTCTATGGTAAACAAATGTTTCGTTATTGTTCTTTTGATATAGTTGAATGACTTTTCCACCGTCTCTTTTAATAAGTTCAATTCTTGTTGTCGGTCTTGCAGTTGCGTTGGTAAATTCTTAAAGACTTATTGAATTTGCTGTTCGTTTCGTTGCAAAAGCAAGTTACAGCGTATGGAACCTAAATAATTTATTAATCCGACGTCCGATTTTTCTTTTTAACAGAATTTCGTGCTATATTTTTCTTTTTAGCAAAATGTCGTGCTATATTTTTTCTTCTTAACAGAATTTCGAGCTATGTTTCTCTCACTTCTCTCACTCTTTAACAGAATCGAAGTGTTGCAATTTATTTAAAGCAACCCTGTGCGCTCTTCATTCTCAACACATGGTAGGTTTTTTTGTAAACGATGTAAAGGAAAAAAACAGCTAACGACTTTTAGCGAAAAAGCCATTTTATAAGTGCACAAACAAGTTGTACCAAGTGAACAACTGCGAAAAAAAAAAATAAAAAATATATTAAAAAGGTTAAAAATTAGAAGAAGAAGTTTTTAAACCATTTACAGAAAACTGAAATAAGAAAAAAACCAAAAATTGTAAAATTATAAAAAAAATGTAGTATATAAAAAACTTTAAGAAAAAAAAATAAGTTCATTAAAATATATAGAATTTAATAAGTTAAAAAGTGTAAGGAATTTGAAAATAAAAGTTTATAGAATAAATATAGAAAAGAGTAACATCAGAGAATATAAGAGCACTGTAAGAAATTGACGGTAAGTGTATTTATTTCGTTTGTTAACAATTTTATATATTTCATGCATTGACAAGGAGATCCATCTGAGATTCACATAGTTTCCCAGGGAAACTCATTGGTGCCCCTAGTTGCTAGTATCTTTTTTAAAAAGAAATTATTCGGAAACAATATTGAAAACCTCGCAAATTTTGTTATGGAATCTTTAAACATTTTTGTTACGTTATTAGCATTAACATGCAACAACTATTCAACTATTTTATCGAAAAATGGAATATTTTTTATATATGTTTATATTTTCATTGGAACTACTTTTTTTTTTTTAAATTAACATAATGAATGGTCGAATAAATAAATGAATGGACAAATGAGTGAATGTGTGAATGAGTGTGTGAGGGAGTAAAGAATGGAAAATATAATACAGGAATAAATGAATAAACGAATGAGTAAATGATTGAATGCGCGTTAGCTAAAGTTACCAAAGATGAACTTCATAGATAAGCGTAGATGAACGATATCTCACTGAAATGGATTACTTGGAGAAAATTTTTTAAAAAGTAAACGAAATTTTCATATTACATTTATTATTTCTGCTCAAATTAGGTACATAATGCGTATCTATTGTACACCTGTGTTATATTCATATTGGCGGCACTAACAACAGGTAACGTTGGGAATTGGAATTGTAATACATGTAAAATAACTCGTTTTGGTCTATTTCTGATGATCTACATAATAGTGATCACTTTCCAATCATAATCGATCTTAAACTGTCAAAGTCCTCCGTTACTCCAGCAAAACAGGCCAAATTCCTCTTAGATAAAGCGGATTGGATCAAATACTCCAAAGAGGTCGAGTCATATCTGAATTCAAAGCCTTTTAACGGCAACTGCAACCATGATGCTGCTATTATGTCTAAAGCGATTCGCACGGCTGCTGATCTCTCTATTCCCCAATCCAACAGCTTTTTTAAACGAGCTAGGCTTCCATGATGGAACAACACGCTTTCGTTATTGAGGAAAAATAAAATGGATCTATTGCACCGCTTTAAGAGATGTCCTGATCATGATCATTTGTTACTATATAAAAAGTCCAATGCTCTATTCAGGAAGGAATTACGAAAATCAAAGGCACTTAATTTCGAACTTTCTTCGAAAAGAATTCACAGAAATGCATCAATGAAAGTTGTTTGGAACAAAATCAATAGACTCGATGGGACTTCAAATTTGAACGAAATTTCTGCCATCTGCACTCCCAATGGAACTTTGACAGACGCAGATGACATTTCTAATTATTTTGGAAAAGTGTGGTGCGAATACTCCTCTGATAGCAACTTTTCCAGTGCTTTCATCGAAAATAAAAGGACTCCAATTTCTCTTGCAAATGCTATTGACAGATGTGCAATGTTCCTGGAAAATTTTACATCTATCTTAGAACTTGAAAGTTATCTCTCCAAATCGAAGGGGAGGAAACCTGGTCTGGATCGCATCTCATATCAAATGATCTGTGCTCTGTCTAAGTCAAGTAGAAAGCAATTACTGGAAAATGTACAAAAAATGTCTCCATCGCATTGGACTATCGCCCAGTCTCTCTTTTATCTTGCCTCTCAAAAGTATTAGAAAAGATTATGCCACCTAGATTATCTTGGTGTCTTGAGTCCAAGAACCTGATTGCAAAGCAAGCAGATGGTTTCAAGCGGGATAGAGGGTGCGTCGACGATCTTTTACATATTGATTATTTTACAAGCAAAGCAATTTCTGAACGGAATCATCTACTAATAATTCTCTCAATCCATGTTATTTTAAGACTCTTGAAATCATAGAATGACCCACATTCTTCAACTACATCAAATCCCTCATGTCCCAAAGGCGGTTTAAAGTTAGAATTAACAATCATCCCTCTGATTACTTTCCGCTAATGAATGGCATTCCACAAGGATCCCCTCTTTTTCAGATCGCCTCTTTTTCAATTAAATTAGTAAAATTCTTTGCCGTATATCGAGAATCGGACATTGTCTCTACGCGGACGATGTATACATTTTAACAAAAGAAAAAGATAGCACGAAGGCAATCAACATCCTCGAATCTATTGGACGAGAGAATGCACATTTGTCGAAAGCAGATATGTGATGCAGGAAATCTACTGATGCATATTAATGCCTCACTAGTACTAAACGTGCAGACCCTCTATATTCTCGGGCTCACGTTTTCCAACAAATATCGTTGGAAAACACACTGTCTTCGGTTAAAAAATTCTATTTTGCCAAGGGTGAACTTCACACAGCACGTTGCTTGAAAAAGCCATGCGCACATTAACACTATTGTTTATCTTATCAAAATGTTTGTTTTAAGCAAGATTGACTATGGTTTGATAATTTATGACAATAGCTGCAAATCTAATATTAACATCCTTAAACCGGTCTATCACGAAGCCCTCAGAGTAAGTTGTTATGCTTTTCCGACGACGTTATAATTTAAAGTGGTCTCCCAGCTGTAGAAAATAGACTTTATGAGTTAAAAGCTAAAATAGTCCCCAAGCTTCTTAATTCAAACAAATCTATTCAGGGTGAAGATGTGAGAAAGATTATTATTGCCAAGAAAATTCGAAAGTCACCGTCTGCAATTGACTACTGTTTGTACGTCGTAAAGGAATTGAAAATTCCTTCACAAATTTCCCGCTATTTTGGTCTTAAACCTCCATGGGTTTTGAAAGACATTTCGCTGTCTATGCGCAAGAAAGAAGATACTCTAAATTACGTCTTCAGGCAACTAATAGCTGGAAAAACCCAAGTACTGGAGCACCGGTTCTGCTTGTAACATGGTAGACGCTTCAGGGCAGGTTCTTCTCAATCACATATTTCACGAAAGTGCTTCAACTTTCACAACCGAAGCCAGAGCTATCCTTTATGCTGCGAACATCTCCCATAAAGACTAATTCAAAGCCGTCAATGTTACTGACAGTTTGTCTGTATTAAAATCTATACGGAATCCTTCAACTTCGAGATGGAGCACCATCAAAAAATTAAGGAATATTATTACAACACTCTGCGAAAAAATTAAAATGCTATGGGTACCAAGTCATATCAGTTTATTGGGAAATAAGCAGGCTGATCGAGCGGCGAAGTATGCTGCTTCTGCACCTCTATTTATGGATGATGTCATGCCAAAGGTGGATCTTCAAAGATACATTGGAAGAAAAGTTAAAGAGAAAATTACAGAAGGAAATCTACGATACCATCATCAGCACTACTCTTCTATTAATCCTCAATTAATTCCACCTTTACGTCCAACAAATATTGAGAAAATCAATATCCAGAGAGTTCGCCTTGGCCATACAATTGCAACTCACCAATGGATCTTAAAGAAGTCTTCCTCCCCAATCTGCAGTTGTGGACAAATTCTTACTATAAAGCACATTCTCTGTGGCTGCCTTATCTTTTCCTTGGCTGGAAGTATTGCATTTGGAACGATTAACCCGTTGGACATTCTAAAATCAGCTTCAGAACAGAATATCAATTCAATATATTACTTTATTAAAACTGCTAGGCTCAATATCTAATGTACATTTTTATAAATTAGAGCCGATAGCCTGTGTTGCTAGTGCTCAATCTCTTTTTGTTTTTTAGTTTAAGAATTTATTTCATTGGTCTAAAATTATAATAATAATAATAAAAAGCATTCGATAGATATCAACGCCAAATCTCTGAAAATGTAGATTTCAAACGTTACTGGCATGTTATTGACTTTATATTCCTTTATAATGCATAGGAGGCCTATCAGCGCTGGGCATACATTCGCCCTCCCTCTTAAGCCTAGTAAAGCAATTGCATTTGTTGCAAGCAAATTCAAGACAATGACTAGCAAATTGAAAACGCGCCCTCATCTGAAATTTAAATATGGAAAACTATAAATAAAATAACTGACAGCAATTGTTAATGAAAGAAATTTTATTTTCAACTTAGATTCACATTCCTGGATTCTGGCCTTACGTTAAGCGCCACCTTTGTGTAATATTGTGTATATTGCATCTATAGATTCATATAAATAGAGCTAGGCCGCTCCTAGGCTTAATTAAGTGTCAATTCTACCAATCGATATTGTTCACGTTCTTTCCGTTTTTCTTTCATTTCATTTGTTTTGCCTACGCAGACTTCTAGAGTTTTTTTGTTTTCCAAAGCTTTTAATTGTGCCTGTATGGAGTTTGCACCATTAAAGTGCATATCTAACTTCTCCAATAATAACTTACAAGGTTCCGTACGATGGTTCTGTACGGTTTCGTTAGAGAATCTGGACCTGTACACGTGGTGATTTACAGCCTATTCTTTTCCTCTTCAGTTTCTACCTTTAGATGGGCTTCTTCATTGACTTCTTTAGATTCAGTCAGCATTGTCGCTTCATCAGATTCCTCTGAGATCGATAATACATGTACCAGAAAAAGGCTATATATACATTGGCGTGGTAATATCAATCTTTAAATATCACTCCCTTGAATGGTCTCCTTCCCATCGGTTTGTTTATGGCGCTTATGTTTTTAATAAAAAACATACTCATATTTTTGTAATAATTGCCAGCAAATTTCCGATTGTTTCCAATGAATTTCTGAAGTTTTTAAATGAAATTCCACTTTTTTTTTGTTTGCAATTATCACATATAATTATTTATTTCGTTAAACAACTTCTCAAGAATTTTTGAAATTACTCGCACAAATTTTTCTTTTTTCATATTTAAAAACTTGCATTTTGAAATGATTGATATGTCTTTGATTCCACAAAAACCGTTAGCTGGTTTTTTTCCTTTACAAAAAGTACCATGTGTTAGGAATAGAGAGTATCAACAAATGAGAGAGCTGCTAGAGTTGCTTTCAACAAATGGCAGCGCCTTGTCATGAAGCAAAAGAAGAACAAAATTATTCATGTGTTCATAGTTTTGTGTTAAATATAAATAAAAAATAAGATAAGATAAGGTGGCAACACAATGTATTGAATGCTGTTGTTGAATGCTGGTATTAAAATGCTATTAAATGGTATTGAACGCTGTTAAATGGCAAAGGGCAAACAAACAAAACAAAAAAAATCAAAACAAGAAGAATTAAAAGAAAATATGATTTTTCCAACTGATAGCGACATGAGGAATATATTTAATCAGAATTTCATATCTCCAAAGCAGCACAAGCCATTATATAGAGATATTTAATTAAGTTAAGAAAATTAACAACATAAAATTTGAAGCTAATCTCTGTGAAATATAAAAATCTATAGGTACTATCTCCTAAAAATAGCATTGTTTTTTAAATTTCTAAACAATTCTGTCAGTAACAAAATAAAGTGAAAGACGAAATTGTTATTAAATGGTGTCCAAAATAAACAAACATATTTTTTTTAATGAAGGACTACCAAAAAATAATACTAATAATATTACATGCTAGTGTACGTTATACAAAAAGGATAGGACCTATTAGGAGTGTTATATTACATTACAATATTGTATAAAACAATATATTTTTTTAAAAACATTAAATTATATTGTGCGTTATTTAATGAATCTCTCCCGAAGTAGACGTTCATACATAATCACGAAGAGGTCAATACTTCCGCTTGAACAATTATATGGGGTCGCTATGTTAACAAGCCGAAATACCAGTCGTCTCTGAAAGTTATATAACAATATGTAATCGATTTAAAATTGTTTTCAACCTACTCATTTTTCTCTCATCGTAGCAAATACGTTTCTTTGAATGGTTATTTCAGGTTTTATTTTATTCGTGTATCATGAAAATAAATTACTAGTTAATGTGTGCTCTAGAGAAGCGTAGGATTATTACTAGGTATTCAATCTTTATTTATTTAAATTTTTAAAATTTTCTCGTTTTTCTAAAAACTTCCTTTTAACAAAATATAGCCAATGTAGATACAAACTTTCGCTTCCGAACTATTTAGTATTGTTTGCGTACATTTGGATGATATCCGTAACTTAATAGCAATATTGTATTTGGTAAATTTTCAACCACATGTAACATGTAGCACCACAAATCACACTTGTTAGATTAAATGCTAATTAAACGAACATAGATGGTAAAAAAATGTGACTCTATAATACCAGCGCAATTAACTGCAAATGAAATACAACAGGCACGTCAAAGTTGCTGATTTTCTGTTAAAGTTTCAGATTTTCTGCTAAAACTATGACCAAATTTGTATAGCAACATCAAACAAATATTTATTAAATGTTACAGCTGTGGCTCATTAATGAAAGAACCATAAAGCGTTTGTTTAACACATTATTCGATTATTATTTGCGGCGTGCGACATCTGAAGGCGCTGGAGGCAGCGGTGGTAATTCAGTAAAAAACACGTATATATGTACATTGAACGTAATCATGTTTTTTTTTTCGAAAAAGAAAGTATTAATTTACTGAGTTATCTGTTGTTAGGTTTCATTTCAATGAAGTTTGCACAAATTTTGTTGTATATTTTTTTCGCAAATTTACCTTCAAACCCCTTTTTAAGCAGGATGTTCTATTTTTTGCAAATGACCGTTATCCGCTATTTAGTACCTGTCATTTACATAAATTATTGCTATATTTGACACTTTCGCGTGAAAACAGGGATGTCTTAAAAAATTTTGTGGTGTAGTTAACGCGTAAAAGCAGGGATGCTAAGATAAGTTAAAAGCGACGCAAAAATGTTAGAATATTTTAAAAAGCGATTGAAGCTCTAACCAGTGTTAGAAATAGAAAAAGCAATGGAAATTATTTCCAAATTTATTTATTAAGAATTATATATTAATAATTATATAAAAATATTAATATTAAGAATTTATTTATTATTTTATTTATGTTGTTTCGGGACTAAGTTAACTTCCAATGGCCTACAACGGGTAAAGCGTGCTGACTAAAAATATCTTTTGAACTGATTTATCCTTTGGATCCACCCGTGGTGATTCAAAATCGGCTTTATTATAAGTTGTGACACTGTCAATTATGACGGTCAAAAATGCCGTTAAATACAAATTCTTCGTCTACCTTCGTTATAATATAACAAAAATTATAATTTGTTGGCTAAATGTGGAACTCGCACTCTAGGAGTCAAGAAACCGTTAGTCATCTACTTTCTGAATGTCAGTCTATTCACGAGATTTCCCTCTTTAGCGATGCTGGCCATAAATTGAATTTTTTTGACATATTTTTTATTTACTTTGTAGTAGATATAATTACAATAAAATAGGCATATATTATAGTAACTTTCTATTTTTGCTTTTTGCTACTATCTTTGCCTAAATCCTAAAAGGCTTGCTGAAAGGGAAGAAGAAAAAATGTATTTTATAAAATTCCCCTTTATAGGGCTAATTATCCCTCAAATTTATAAATGAATGAAATATAGGCAGCAATGATTTTCATTTTCAGCGTCATATTCGGCGTTGGGCAAGGAAATTTTCGGTTGTTTTTTTTGGAAGAAGTTTTTCATGTGCTAATAATTTTAATAATTTAGTAGATAAGCTATGGAAAAGTGGACATTTTTAAATTCAATTAGGACGAAGATACAAAAAGAATCTTGAGTGTTCTTTATCGAAGGAAATCAATTCGCAATAAAAACGGGGAAAAGTGAAGTAAAAGAATAGAAAAATACGCATGTGAAAATTGGCTACAATATATCCGCCATTGTGAAGTTGAAACAACGACAAAACGAAAGAAGAGAAACATATCGGAACGAAGGCAAAAAAGAAAAGGAGAAAAAAGGCTGGCAGAAAATAGAAGAAGCTTGGTTAATAATTGCGCACACGCGAAAAATTTTTGCAAAATAATATAAATTCAATAAAACGAGAAAAAAACTATCTTAAATTATTGGGAAATATATTAATTGAATGCTGTACATCGACGACATACTGAATTTGTTAAAATTATAAGGAATTTATACAGATTGTAGCGATAAAAACACGCGAAAAAAAGTGACAATAAAAGTGGGCAGTAGCCAGCAGAGCAGCGTCAGAGACAGAAAAGCTCCCCCCGCAGTATTTAATATGGTTAAGCTAGTTAGTCAGTGAGACAGGCAACAGCAGCAGTACTAGCAGCAGCAGGCAAAGCTAGTCAGAAAAGTAACGACATTTATAACGAAGTCTGTGAAAAGCAGCGCTAACGTCGACGTCTTAGAATTAAAGAAATTCTGGTTAAGTGAGGTGGAGGAGGAGTGTTGCGTGCCCGATAGAAAAAGTGAAACTATTAAATATAATCAAAAAAAAAAAAGAATAATAATAAAAAGAAACAAAACGAAAATCAAATGCAAATCAATAACTTGAAACAGTTATGCACAATAACTTGGTGTGTGATCTCATTTAATTAACCATCAAAGAATTCAGAAGATTCAGAGCGTTGCCCTAAAGTGACAGCGTGCACAGAGAATCGAGTCACTGGATTGATTATAGGATTTATAGTTAACGTGAATTCCCGCAAAGACAAGTTGTATATTAACGATAGAACACAAGCTGTTTTGAAAATGTATCCTGCACCGGTGCGTCACCCTTCAACGGGGGTAAGATAGAAAATTCTTACTTGGATTTATGTTAATATCTTTTTTTTTTTATTTTAATTCACTAGCATTGCTTTCCACTTTTTTTTTTTTAAATCTTATGTACAAAACCATAAACGATTGCATTTTTAATGAATTCTTATTTTGTCCTTTGTGGTCTCTTTCCATACCTGGATCTTGACAAATGTGCCAATTCGCATAATAGGGACCACAACCACAAGGTCCGCACAAATTTACTTTTCACGACGCAATGGAAACCATCAAACAGGAATACAATTTTATGCAGACACAAAATCACTCGTAAGTATAGATAGAAAAACAACAGCAATAATAATAGTAACAACAACAAGACAAATCTTGTTATGACAATACAACGACGGCCCATGTTAAGGACAGTCAAGCAAGTGATAGACTGGCTGCGAACTAAGTATAAGTGCGTGCTTGTGCCTGTGTATGTATCTTTATGTGCAATATTGCTCTTAGCAAATAACAGAGCGCAAAACACGTTACATTATTTTTTGTTTGCTTGACCATTCGTTCCGCTGTAATAATGTTCGGCTTACTTCATAAACATTTATTCTGGCAAGTGTTCCTTTGCTTACGGTAGTAAGCAAAATTTTGATTTTCGAAAAATTAAGAAAAGTAATTTTTGTATATTATTTAGTAGTAGTTTTACGTGTGCTTGAAGGTGTTGGTTTCATACGCGAGATTGATTACATCCAGTTGCTAAAAATCCTTTGTCCTATCGCAAGTGCTTCTATGAAGATAAACTTTGCTTTGACATTCGACCCTAAAGGCAAAAAAAAGTTTTTAACTGTTTTGGTTTTAATATATTTAAAGTAGCAGGAGACTTTAACGAGGTGTTTGCTAACTTGTACATATTGTAGAAAGTAAGCGGTTGCAGTGCATTGATTATCTTCTGTTGTACACTCGTACGAAGGTGCATATTAAATTAGTTAAATGCTTATAATGGAGATTTGCTGGACTTAAATTGATTCTACGATACCTTGACGCTTGCCTGTTCCCAGGAAAAAAAATTACTTTTAAGTTTTATCCCGAAAGGTGAATTGAATACACCTTTGTCTTATTTCTTTTCGTAACGTAAATGCGAAACTTCTCTAAGTCGACTTCCAGTTCGACTAAACTAGAATAAATATTAACATTATTCCTCGAGCCGGTATAATGTTTTGCTTAGTAGTGTAGACTAATGAAATAAATTCCTAAGCTAAACTAAAACAAATTGAAGCTGCCGGGTCTATTTTAGAAAACAAAATTAGCTTTATTAAAGCAATGTGTTGAATTAATGTTGCCTTCCATAGCTGATTTCAGGATGTCCATAGGATTCGTTTTTCAAATCCAGTTCTTCTTATAAAGAAAAATTTCACGCTGCCATAAAAAATGTGCTTTACTTTAAGAATTTGTCTGCAATTGTAGATTGGAGAATGATTTTAAGATCCACTGGAAATATCCTAAAGCAATAGGAGGAGTGCTGTATCAGTCACGTCTATAATTGTATTGAATTGACTAAACAAATCATATAATATTTGTTGTTGAATATTTCTTTTGCCAATTTAAATGGCAATATGCTTTCGATTAGATGAAATCATTTATATTCTACTTTTTTTTGTAAAACACCTAAAAGTAAACTAATAAAATTAATTAAGTTCAAATTAAACGCGAGTGAAATCCAAAAACCCCGAATCGTTCTCCATGATCCAATTCCAATGTGAATACACTTCAGTACAATACTGTTTACCTTTTTGTTAGACATGCGTTACTTAGATGGAGATTCAATCTATTAACTACATATTTCTTCGTTGAGGACCAAGAAAACTCAAGAAGTATGTTCAGGTTATAATAGAGGCAGATCACTGATCTCATACCCAAAAAGCGCGCGTTGGCAGAACTCGTAAAGTACGTAAACAATATTTAAAAATCTAATTATGTGATCAAAGAAACACATGGCCATTATTCAAAATCTAATCATCTATTGTTGGCAATTTCTCGTAGTTGGTCTAGAAAGAGTGTACAAGAGATAAGTATATAAAATTCTTGCTAATAGACCGGATACGAGTTAGTTATTAACAAACTGAGCAGTGCAGCTTTTCCGAATTTTTCTTTTATTGTTATCTTGTTTTTAGAGCAGTGGGATTTCGACACCTTCCACTATTATTTCGAACTGCAGCAACAAATCGTAGAATGAATGGATTGAGCTTAGTTACTTTGGCGGTTTTTAAATGATCTGCTGCACTCTTGATAATAACGAACAGGTGAAACGACCTATCTGCTTATATGTAGGTGCCCGTTGCAAGCACAGTTTCAAAATTTTGTGTAGAGATATTAAAAATTTCCTTTCTCACTCGCGCTCTTCTCGTCCTTCAAGCTTTGCTAAAAAAGGACAAATAAAATATACATGTAAAATTCCTTTCTCTAAGGCGCGTTAATCGCAATCTTAAAGAATTCGTTGTTAATATTTCTTTGATAGATTCAAAACTCAATTTGATTTCGAAAAGTGTTTATTGGAGAGGAGAATAAACGCAAAGTAATCCGTAAATTTAATGATATATATATATGTGTGTGTCTTATTTACTTTTAATTTTACTTTATCTTATTGATTTTATACATAATTTATTTTATTTTATTTTATTTACTTATGTATAATTTATTTTATTTACTTATGTATTATTTATTTTATATATTTATACTCTTCTCTCTGTTTTTTTGACACTCTTGCGATCGTCATTTGGTTGGTTGTCACCTACCTTTTTTCTTTTCCTTCTTTTCGCATTTAAAATTTTCATAGTATTTGCTTGCATTTTGTTATTATCGCCGAGAGTGTGTGTATATGTTGTTATTGCTGTCGTTCTCGTTGTCGGCCGTGGTGCTGAAAGTGTTCAATTCAAAGAAAACTGTGTCAAATATGTTTGTGTGCTTAAGAGCGCCTTTAACTATTAAGTGAGGAGGATCTTTATAGGACTTGATGTGTGCATGTGCGTGTGCATATATATATATATATATATGTATATATACATAAATACGTTCGTGTGTGCAGTTGTAGGAGCATGCGTGTATGTGTGTTGAGTTCATTATGTTTTTAGTATAAACGAGTACTGTGTTTGCGCGTGAGCTTGTGTATGGGATGAGTAATAATAAACAAACGAAATAACTAAAGCACATATTAAAATACATATAAAAGAAAAAATTTTTTCATACATGTATAGTCAGTATATATACATATGTGCTCATTATATATATATAAGTATACATGTATATAGGAGCAATCTGTGATGTTCAAACTAAAGGAAAAGTAAAAAGAAGAAAAAACATTACTTCTAAACATACGTAAAGAAAATAAGCAAAAGAACCCGTAATGTGTTAAACCTTTGGTGTTTTTGTGATTATAACGATGTTATTGTTGTTCTTGTTGTTGTTGGTGTTGTCGGTGTTAGCTTCTCTTTTAACCATAATCTTAGCGTTGCAACAACTATTTGTATATAAATTCATATTAAGCAGAAACGGTCAGCCTGACTGACTGACTGACTGACTGGCTGGCTGGCTGGCAGGCAGGCAAGCCGCTATCATTTTAGAAGAGGTTAACAACGACAGCAGCAACTACCACAACAACACTGCACAACAGCATCCAAAAACCAGTTTATTAGACTCTTAAATTCTGAGTTTGTCTGCTTTTTTTTCTTTCTCTGGTGTGTATTTTGGTTTAATGTTTGTAATTGTTGTTGCTTTTTTATTGATGATGTTTTTGTGGCGCAAATGTAGGATAAATTTTGCCAACACATACACACACGCAAAACATTGAATAGAATATACTCATATGTACGTGTGTATGTAGCATGAGTGAGTGTGTGTTAATGCTTGCTTATACGGTTTATAAACAACGCTTTGTATGCCGCAAAACAAGGCGTGTACACACGCGTATTTATGTACATATATTTTGCTACCGTACGATGTGGAGAGCAGGCAACAAACAAATAAGCCGATATACGCATAAATAAAATATAGATATATATGCATATACATATAGTTATATATACATGAATATATACATAAATATATATATACATACATATGTAACAATGTGTATATATTGTATGTTAGTAGGAAAGAGATTATGTTGTGATCATAATAAGTATTCTGAAGCCATGAACGATCGTTTCATATCACTGTAAATACAGATCGCATTTGAACCATTAAATACAGCTCCGTGTGTATGTGTGTCTGTGCAGTTGCATATGTATCTCTGGATGCGTGTACAACTTTTTTTTTAAATAATTACAATGCACACATATAAAAACGTCTGTGATATGAAATGAGATCGATCCCAACTTAAGAATATTTGCTATGATCACAATATCTCCTTCCTGTTTTATTTTTCTAAATCTCGCTTGTATCTGTATTTATGCGTGCATGTATACGTACGTGGGGCTAACGAATTTCACTTTTTCCTTTTGCAAGTCTGCAAACGATAGAAGAAAACGTGAACCAACGTGAAAGTAAAGAAGCAGAATTCTGTTTCTTTACAAGAATTTTAAAAAACAATGCTTACGATTTAAGAAACAAGTTGAGAAGATGAAATTGAATAGGGTGACTATCTTGGGCGCCTTTAGATTAATTCCTTGAGGTTCTTCGGCTTGAAACATGTTTACGGTGAGATCGGTCTACGCTTACAACAAATTGTAAATAAAGGAGATCTATAAGAAATACTGAGCTGACATTTGGCATAAATATTGCATCTCACAATCTAAAATGTCAAAATGATTAGCTGGACGTCCACGCCTCTTCATTGGAGGAGGTGGATGGATGTCAATGACTCGCTCCCAATGTAAGCAAATTCTTATTAGTTTCCTATTACACCTCTTTTTAAACTGTCAATGTGTTTCAGGATGAATAACGTAACAAAATTCAAGTCAACAAAATATCATTGACATACTAAGCCGTTAAATCGAGAATGGGTTGCAAATTTTACTTTATCTCATATGATATAGAATGGCTCAATAAAATGCAGATCAAAATTGCGTCTATGGGTGGAGAGTCAATAAATATATTTCTTAAAAACGAAGACTTATATTAAATAACAATTTGACGTTTTTGTTGAGAAAAGTGTATTAAACAAAAAGGTCTTAGTTGACGTTCTTAATCTCAATCTTTTGAAAGCCAATTTGAAGATTTCCGCAACTAAAATGGGTCTTTCAGGCAAATGAATCTTCCACCAGGACAACGATCCGAAACATACATCTCTCATTGTAAAAGAATGGCTACTTTACAACATCCAAAATGATCAAGCAATTATGTTCTCCTTCAGGACCACCAGATTTGAACGAAATTGCAACCATATGAAATATGGATTCGGGAAAAGAAAACTGCAAACATGGAGAAACTTAAGGAAGCTTCACTTGTGGAAATGGAGCAATGGTAACAAAAAAAAAATTGTTTTCCTTAACGCCCAGATAGACGTACAAAGGCAATACTAGAAGTTAAATATGATCCAAGAAAATATTAGTTTTTAAATTCTATCCACAAATAGTGTATTTATTAGGAGATCTGTACTGATCTGTAAACTTTTTTTTGGGGTTGTTTATAACTTTCCCTTAAGCAAAAGAAAAATTTTGAATTGTTATTTAATATAAGTTTTTGTTTTACAAGAAATATATTTTTGACCCTCAACCCATAAATGCAGTTGTCAATAACAGAAGCCGTAATTTTTCGTACTGTGTGTAGACTTTATTGACCTACTGTGTGTATTTGCCCATAAATACGAAGCTCTTGCACGTATTTTTGGCAATTTTTCACTTGTAAAAGGCATTTAGTGGGGAAAATTGATGCGACATACATTAATCAAAATATTTTCTATCATTTCGTACAACTTTTCCCCATCTTTTTGGTAAAAAGGCGATATCGTGCCGAAAGAACGATAGTGGTTTGGCAGCAAACCAATTGTCGACCTATTCTCGCTTTTATTCAATTTTGGAAAGCTGCAGTCATCCTACATCGATCTTAACAAGTGGTTCTCAGAAGGCGCTATGCCTGGTGAGTATGCTGGGTGCGGCACGTACTTCCCATTCGAGCTGCAATAGTACATCCTTGACAACTCCTGCAATGTCTGGCCGAAATGGCATTTTCATTCAATTCGCATGGTAGCCATTTTCCCTCCTTTTGGATCTTCCACATCCCATGTAAACGTCAAGAAGCAGTTGAATTATTAATTGCTTAGCTGTTGGAAAGTTTTTTGAAAGTTTAACATGGGTTTTCATCGAATAAGTCTCGCGATTCATTGTCTTCAAACTTTTTTTGGTACTCCAGATCATTCTGTGTCATTGAAATCAATATCAGCACTTTTCAATTGTTGAAATTAATAGGTACTACTGGGAAATGATGGAGCAACATAGGCATAAGCTTCTGAAAGTGTTTGGCGGGTTTCGGCAGCCGATTTCTTCAAATTAAACAACAAAAGTAATGAATTTTGAGCGCTCCATGATTACTGTCTGTATATGCTGAATAACTCAATAGTACTAAAGGGAAAATCGTTATCTTATGCGGAGAGCGGTCGAAATAATCAAATTTATTCGTTGCGTACATTGGTGTTTCGCAACACTTTATTATTTTCACCAATGCATGCCGCTAACCAAAATACATCCAAACACCTATTACTAATCGGTGAAGAGAAACGGAGTTATTTCCTTTCGAAGAAATATTAGGATTTTATAAAGATTTCAATATATGTGTTTCGGTTAGGACACAAGTAACTTCAAATAATCAAACGCACTAAAGAATTGTTAAATAAAAGTTAACTCGCGGATAAGACAAGTGGATAAGAATCTCCTCCGATCTTCAACATAAGGTTTCGCGAAGGATTATTGAAAGCGAAGTTCGATGAGATTAATAAAAATTCAAATATTTTTCTCGATCATTTTATATCATCATGGACTGCGAGGAAGTACCTGCCACGCAATATGGACTTTTCCTTCGTCTACCATCTTTAGAGCTAGTGTCTGCATGGCTTTCTATAATATGTACTAAGGAAATTTGCTAGGAATATCTTTCCAGATCGTCTAAAAGTTGCGCTTAAAAGGTTAAAAGTGCTTTACGGACTCACGACAACTTCCAAATACGAGTTAAGTTTGTACATAACTTTGGTAGAGTTTGTGCGTGGGTTTCAAAACTGTTCAATTCGGGTAACTAATGGTTTCGCAACTCAATTCTAATTCAAATTTTTACCTTTCTCTAATCTATATTTTTATACATTACACCACATGTGGTGCAAGGGTAGATTAGGTTTGTGCTGATGTCTGTCCGTCCGTTCTTTTTTCTTTCATTCAAATGGTTCGATCACTTCACAAATGACACCTTATTGTACTCTTTACAAGTGCTTTATTCCTATGGACTTTTCCCTATGAGTTCCATGCCTACATATCCCTTTTAAACACACCTAAGCCGCAAGATTAAGATGGCTTATTTAAAATTTCGTCAGCATTTCATAGCCTTGTACACTGTGTGAACTTTGTATGTGACATTCTACAGCACATTATCTGGACTTGAATTGGCACAATTTGCTTTTTATGAAGTTATATAGTACCCAGCTTTGCTTCTTTGAAGCTTGACTTGAATGATTATAATGTGCTTGTTAATCATACTACCTATACTATCTTGGTACTGTTCAAATATTAGCTTAGCTTAGTACCCTAAACGAAAATAAGAAGTCAGAGGAAATGGTGAGCGATGCTTTACTCGCACAATAACTAAGTACAATTGTTTGGGTAGGTTCAAAGACTCTCCGGCGCATGCCACCGCAGTGCGTTAGTAATAATTGCGGGAAGAGAGGAATTTGGGAAATACATAATTTCGAATAATTAGCACTTTCTAGAAACCTCTTCATCGCATTAAAAGTATAGCTAGATAAACTAAAAGTGGAAACTTTCATATCTACAATTGATATGGGGAGGGGACCGATCTGACGCTTGACAATGTTTTCTTGGTGACAATTTTTTATAATGCTTTTTTAAGTTAATGTTTAAATACATGATATTTGGAATTTTTGCAGACTAAAACTAGAGTTAGAGAAACTAGCCACTGAGAAAACCGAAATGCAACGTCATTACGTCATGGTAAGATATTGATCGAATTAATAATTATTGATTTCCTTTATTAATTTTTAATATTTCGATTTTCAAGTATTACGAAATGTCTTATGGCCTTAATGTGGAAATGCATAGAAATGTAAGTAATTGAGCATGCAATCTATATAAAGAGTCCTTATTATTATTAATAATCCCCATCATCTACCAAACAAAAACAAAATATAGATGGAAATTGTGAAACGTTTGAACACATTAATCAATCAATTGGTGCCCTTCTTACAACCCGACCATCAACAACAAGTTGTGCAGGCTGTTGATCGTGCGAAACAAGTTACAGTGCAAGATTTAAATGTAATTATTGGGGTAAGTTGTCAAGTACCGTCATGCGTTCTCCTCCTATTAATGATTTTCTTATTTAGCGGAAAAGGGAAAAAGAAAAAAAATTACTGTTTTATTTGAACATATCAATTGGTTTTAATTCATTTGACAGCAGACGACAGGGAGTCTTAGTGTGATTTAATTTGTTTCTCCTTTTCTTTCTTATTAATTTTTTTTTCATTAATTAATTATATCTTTTAAATGTAATGAAAACGTCTTAACGCGCTCAATTGAAAGTTAACAATATAGGACAATATGCGTGCATTTCACCTGGAAATACCAACTTAAAATTGATCTTTACATGAAAATTTTCCCGCTTTAAAGTTTTTTTAATCGTGATCGTTTATCGCCGTAACAAAATTGAAAGTTATATTGGATGTCGAAATAAACTATGATGTGCATAATCTCTAGCACCATGACTTTTTCGCCAGGATGAAACTGACACTTATCAGTTATATTTTACATAAGGAAATCTCCACAACTGACTGGCGTTAGGAGAGGAAATGAATTAAACGAATTGCTTTTCCACCTTTTTTTTTCAAATTAGGATTACAGTTTCAAACTTTGTCTGGAAATCTGCAATTGGAATTTTTACTTTATATTATCATTAGGTTAATTCACCTATAATTCGCTATTTTTTAACACTTTTCTCCACTAAGATCTCAAAGTCTTTAATAGTGAGCTAAGCTTGCTCTTAAATTTCCTCCTCTATTTCCAAATATAAAAAAAAGATGTATAAAGAAGAATATTTTTTCTAATTTTAGTTCCCGTAGTTAGTTTGCAAATGTTAGAAATACGGATTGGAGAGTCCATTAAATAAATGTTTTTTTGGCCAGCGTAAAATTCTGAATCAGCTTAGCGTTGAATGTTTCCGTGCCCCTTTTTCGTTTCTTGTCGCGGCGTTCAGTGCTATAGGAATTTGCTAAAGCTTACTTATTCATAATTGATGGCTACAAATTATATTTGAAATTGGGTGTGATCGGTATACAAACACGCCTGGAATAAGGAAATAGTTTTAACAATCGGCCCATAAGAGACTTTGAGCTTAAACTTGCAGAAATATTTCCTAGGGCCATTTTAGATGGAGTAATTTACAATACACATTAACAATTACAAGCGAATATTACATTCTCACTCGTTTCGTTTCATATTTAATGTAACTATACATTATACATACACAAACTTGATCATAATTGGTAGTAATGTTCTTCCTATTTTTATCTTGTAAATACTTACCTTTACTCGCTACAGTTATTTATTAGTGATACAGACAGCTTTTCAAACAAAGTGAGTTTTTCGAAAACAATCGCAGTGATTTGACGGTGGCAGTTGTTGGTATTTCTAAGAAAGAAAACTTTAAGAATCATTTCACGAATCAAAATATTAGCTGTAATGTATTGTAATCCTCGTATTTTTTTCATTCAAAAAATTCTCATAGCAATTTCATTGGATGTACTAGATTTGCAATGTTAAAATTAATCATCACAGCGTGATAAGCGGTATCGCGATTTAACAATTTTTGTTGTTACATCTCTTAAAGCGCCATTATGACTTTTTTGTGCGAAAAAAATTTGGCCACAAATCGAAAATCCGCAAATCAGTTCGCTGCAATACGATATGCGATGAAAGTATCTGTACATTGCTTTATTATTAATCAAGTATAGTATACCGAGCAAGTAGATGCATAAAAATGCAGTGTAGTTAGAATATGTTATTTCTGAAAAGCAGCCGTCTTTATTACTTTCAATTGGAACGTTAAGGGGTTAAGAAAGAACAACACATGAAATACTTTTTATTATATATTTTCCTTGAAAATCCTTTAGCAACAACAGCAACAAGGAATACAACAATTCTTAGTAAGTTTTTGTTGTTTTTATAATTTATTTTTATTTTGCTTTATTATTGTGTTGTCTCACAAGCTGTTTTCATCCTTGTGGCGTATATGTGAACATGTAGCTTTTGTCCTCTAATAATCAAACTAGTGTTGTGTTGTATAAGCGTGTTGTGTTGTTGTTATTTTCTCATGTTTGAAATGTTCCTCTCTTTCATGTCCAAAAGCACTCATTGCGACTGTTATTTGGTTATAGTTCAATTAATCATTTTTTTCTTTTTTTGGTTACATTTTATGCCAACAAAAAAAACATCCAAACAGCTATAGACTAGTCCAGCATTCATCATTTAAATGCATCAACGATCCTCATTATCCGTTCTATGAACTCACTTAAAACTGCTGTCAAATTTATTTTTGTTTCCTTTTTTTTTTTTTTTTTTTTTTGCAAATGTAATAATAATTTGTTATGAGAGCTTAAAAAAGGCTTAAAAGAAAAATCTACGATAATAAATATTTAAGATATGATTGGTTTATGTTTGTAAATTGCATTGGTGTTAGTTTTATAATATTTGATTATTTTGTTATTGATTTTAGCAACAAATACATGTTCAACAAATGCCGGGAGTACCGGCTCAAGCTATGAGCGCCTTAGGCCCTCCTGGGGGAACATTTGGCGCTTTAGGTGCTTCAATGGGTTTGCCACATGGACCTCAGAGTTTACTTAAGGCCCCGTCTGAACATCATAAACCCGACATAAAACCCTCAGGTCTCGAAGGTCCAGCCAGTGCCGAAGAGAGATTGGTAAGTCATTGCTAAAATTATCGAATGTAAAAGTCTTTTCTTAATTTTTTTTATTTTCTTTTTATTTATTTATTTATTTTTTTTTTTTTTTTGTGGTTTTAGCGTAATTCCGTTTCGCCAAATGACCGTGAGAAATATCGCATACGTTCTCCTTCGGAGATTGAAAGTGATGCCAACAAACGTCGAAAAGAAGACATAAAATTAGTGAGTACTTAAAAAACCAAAAAATAACAAACAGTCTTCACGCTTCATTAAACTCTCTTTCGTTACTCGACAAAGAGTGTTTAGCGTAATTGTATTATTATATACATATATTCATATGAACATGTAATAACAAACAAAAATTAATTACAACGTAATAAATAAGAAAAGCTCAACTCACCAAGAAATTTAAATGAAAAGAAAAACAAATTTTTCAAATAAGGGATATTATTTGTTTAAGGTGCTTATTACCTGCTGCTCACTTACTCTCTTTTCTCTCGCTCGCTCAAAAATGTAGCTAATTAGAGTAGAATTCAATTCCAAAGTAGTGTGAATGGTTTTTTTGTGCTTTGTGCTGTCTCTTTCGAAAAAAAAGAACAAAAAAAAAAAACAATTTTTCTAGCATTAAAATATAGTTTTTGTTATTCCTCTGCATCTGTTCCCCTTTACATTTTGTCTATAAATACTATGCGACTGCTCTTTCTCTCTCTTTCGCTCGCTAAAACTTTCTTTTTAAACTTTTGAATTTGGATTTAATTTTTCCGTTATATTTTGATTTTGAGTTCTTTTTCTTAATTTATTTTCATTTTCGTAATGAAAGTTGTGTTGAAAAGTTTTCTGAGAAAAAAGTTCGCTGTTAACAATTATTTTTATTTTTCAAAATTTTTCCAGGACGATGAAGGAGAGAAAAGCGATCAAGATTTAGTCGTAGATGTTGCAAATGAAATGGTGAGTTGAGTTTCATTGTTACATCACTACTGCCGCGCTACACTACTGTGTGCTTGATCAAAAACCTAGCGCAATTTCAATCATATAAATGAATGATGATGATTATGATGATAATCATGAAAATGATGATGATAATGATGATGAATGTATTTATTTCGGTTTGCGTTTCTCTTTTTAACTTTCAGGAATCACATTCACCTCGCCCCAATGGGGAACATATGTCGATGGAGGGTCGCGATCGTGAGTGTCTAAATGGCGAACGTTTGGATAAACCGGGTAGTAGTGGTGTTAAACCACCCACAGACAGACCACCATCTCGCTCAGGTTCCAGTTCATCGCGTTCAACACCCAGCCTTAAGACAAAAGACGTAAGTTGGTCCTCGCATATTGGGGCGCGGGTTATTGACGAAAGCATTCTTTTTTTTTGAACTTGTCAATAATATAGATGGATAAACCAGGCACACCGGGTGTTAAAGCACGCACTCCCACTCCCAACGCTGCCCCACCAGTTCAGGGTGTAAATCCGAAACAAATGATGCCCCAGGGCGGTCCTCCGCCCGCTGGTTATCCAGCCTCGCCCTATCAGCGTCCGGCTGACCCCTATCAGCGACCACCCTCCGATCCGGCTTATGGACGACCGCCACCATTACCCTACGATCCCCATGCGCATGTAAGAGCCAATGGTTTTCCTCATGCCCCCGTACTAGCTGCTGGAAAGCCGTACGTATAAATAATTAGCTTAAAATAAGAAAAAAACAAACACCTTTAACACCTTGTTTTCTTTATAACAGCGCGTATTCGTTCCAAATGAACGGCGAGGGTAGCCTACAACCGGTGCAGTTTAATCCTGATGCTCTGATGGGTGTTGGCATCCCCAAAAATGCACGTCATATCAGTGCATTGTCGCACGGCGAAGTTGTTTGCGCTGTTACCATTTCGAATCCCACTAAATATGTGTACACAGGCGGAAAGGGTTGCGTTAAGGTGTGGGATATTTCGCAACCGGGGAATAAGAGCCCCATTAGCCAACTGGACTGTCTGCAACGTGACAATTATATACGTTCGGTGAAATTATTGCCGGACGGACGCACTTTAATTGTAGGTGGCGAAGCGTCCAATCTCTCCATATGGGACTTAGCCAGTCCTTCCCCGCGCATTAAAGCGGAATTAACATCATCGGCGCCAGCTTGTTATGCATTGGCCATTAGTCCCGATTCAAAGGTTTGTTTCTCATGTTGTAGTGATGGCAACATTGCCGTCTGGGATTTGCACAACGAGACATTGGTGCGTCAGTTTAATGGGCATACAGATGGTGCCTCATGTATCGATATTAGCCCGGATGGTGGGCGTCTGTGGACTGGTGGTCTTGATAACACAGTACGTTCGTGGGACTTGCGTGAAGGACGGCAACTGCAACAACACGACTTTAGTTCACAGATTTTCTCATTAGGTTACTGCCCGACAGGTAAGCATATAAATGCACTTGAAGAAATTGTTAACTTAAACTTAAACATTTTGTTTTTGCACAAAAAACAATTAGGGGATTGGTTGGCGGTAGGTATGGAAAACTCTCATGTTGAAGTCTTACATGTCACCAAACCGGACAAATACCAATTGCACTTGCATGAAAGCTGCGTATTATCGCTGCGTTTCGCCACGTGCGGCAAATGGTTCGTTTCCACAGGCAAAGATAATTTACTCAATGCATGGCGAACACCGTTTGGAGCGAGCATATTCCAGGTAAAAAGATATAGGATTTAAAATTATAAATAGTTATATTTACTATTGTTATTGTTATATACGATTTTCTTTTCTTTTTTTACAGACCAAGGAAACATCATCGGTACTTAGCTGCGACATATCCACTGACGATCGATATATTGTGACGGGTTCGGGTGATAAAAAAGCAACCGTTTATGAAGTCATGTACTAATGTTTTTTTATACTTATTTGCTACAAACAAACACAACAACAACAACAACGATCGCTTGACTTGATTAGGAGGTTTTAAATTCAACTTACATACGGATGAAACGAGATAATTTCTATTAACTAAATTTTTATAAACAAATTGAAACTTAAACGTAGCATCATCTTTGGAAACATTTCTTCGGCTTTTCGAGCCTCTATGCAAGTCATTATACATATACACACACACATTGATATACATACACATTCTCGCAAACTGAACAGCAGCTACAACGCCAGTACCAACAACAATTACAGTCATAAAGAAATCTAAAAAAAAAAAAAATTATAAATATAAATTGGGAAAAAAATTCTTTTTTTAGATTTTAAGTAAGTTAAGAAATCACCATCACACCACCAAACACATACGCAAAAATGAAAAGCAAGTGGAAGTTTAGCTAAAAATTTGAAAACAAAATTATTAACGCCGGCCTAGAACGGTAACAGATAAGTAAGATGAAGATAGAACAAGGGCAGAGACAATGTTAGATAAAGAACAGTTTAAGAAATTATGCGCTGCTGCTGTCGCTGATTACTTTCCATGTGTTCGTGTGTTTCTTGTTATTGTTAGTTTTTTTTTTACTTTTTTAGTACTGCATCTTCTACAACTTCAATAAAGTAATGTATGGCAATGATAGTGATTAAATAAACAAAGAAGTCTTGAAAATAAATAAATTCTATAAGTAATAAAACAACAAGCCAATTTATTCTCATAATGGTTTATAATTTAGAACATGTGAAGAAGTGAATACGCATATGAAGTAAAATAAAAGAAAAATTGAGAAATGTATAAAGAATTTTCTTTAATCCAAGAATACCGGTAAACAGTATTTTATTACAATAACAAACAGCAACCCCAGGAGAAAGACAGCTACTTTTAAAATTTTTGTACACGAAATTTTCATTTAAAAACCAAATCCCCCAAAATCAGTCATTTAGCAAGAATATCAGCGGCATAGAACATAACATGACGATGACAACAACAAACAACCGGCTTATATATTTTAGATGTTAGTTTTTTTTAATATTAGACATCTTTATAGAAACATATACATATAAATAAGATGAAAAAGTTTATATATATTAACAGAAGGCAAAAAAAAAAAAGAAAGAAAAATGTTTTTTAAATATAAATATAAGAAACATTACAACTATTTTCAAATAGCAAAGTGTATTTTTTTGAAATACTTACGTTTAATGGAAGATTTTATTAAGTTTCAGCTAAGTTTTGCTTTACCGGTTAGGTTTTTTTAGACGATAAACTACTCCTCTGCTACTACACCCTCCTTACTTGCTTAACAAATATACTTAAGTAAAAAATAAGTCATTAATCATCCACAAATCAGACATATATGTTTTCGTTTTTATTTTAAGAAATTTTTTTTTAGAATGTAACATATATACATAGATAATAAATAAAATACAAAATATATTTTATAATGTCTCCATACAGGCGTTAAAGAGATAGACAAACAAATTTTTAAAACATCTTTACCTTGCTTTTTGTTTTATTATTTTTGTTTTTTTACTTTTATCTAAACCTCATAACCCTGTGTAATTAAAATTTAAAGCATTGTTGCTACTAAATAATAAAATATTTTTAATTTACAATAATTGCAACCATAGCAAAAAACAATAAAATGAAAGTCTCGTAAAAATGCAAATATCTTAAATGCAGATAAAGCAAAATTTAAAAAGTTTAATTCACGTGGTTATCTATGTATATAATTTATATATTATAGAAATTTAATACATATATATATATATATACGTATATATATATATATATATATATATAAAAGAGGAAGAAATTAGAGAAAGCAAACAAAAAAATCTTAAATTTAATTATGTATAACTATAATGATAACAATTGATGATAAAAAAAAATGAAAATAAAACTTATGTGTAATCCAATTATAAATGAAAAACAGTGGCCTCTCATTTTTAAAATACATCAGTCTGATAGACATTTCGTCTTTTTGGTATCGGAGCCTGTTGCTTACGCATTTGCTGTTGCAATGTTGATAATAACTCTCCACCATTGCCACTAATTTCGCGAAACTTATTTAAAGCTACTGGCAGTAGTTCTTCAACGAGGAATTGTTTGTTTTTTACCACAAAGTTAGGCTAGAAACAAAAACAAACATAAATTAAGTTATCCATGGCCCGAGTGGAATTATTTCTTATTTGATTACGAGAAGAACTTTGCTCGACATACGTATCCCCTAATCTATATATTTAAATTCATAGTTTTATATAACTTGTCAGCATTTCATAGAGATAGCTGATAGGTAACGAAATAAAATCAATGTGAATTTGCTTTGTCTCCTATGAGGGTGATTCGATTCAGCCGATTTCATAATAGTTTAAGAGTAAACTTCACAACTTCAACGACATAACGTAACAAACAGTTTAATTAGTTTTTCATTATTGAATATATTAAAATTTTGTTTGCCTACGGGTTTTAAATTTGATCGAATAGATTTTTTTATGACCTAAAATTCAGTTCTAAATTTTATTTCAGTTCTAATGGTCAGGTAAGTATTTCCTAACTGCATACGACCGGGCGTGGCAGATTTTCTTATTATTTCGAAATTAAAATTCTTCGATCTGAACGCGGGCAACAGGTTTAAGAGTGTCGAAATTCATTTTATTGTCTGGTGTTCACTAGGAGAGAATTGCACTTTCTAGAAACTGTCGATGTGGACAGAGGCAGAGGCAGATCGAGTTAGTATAAATTTCGATTTCCCCTGTGGTTTACCAACTCATTGCGGTGTCTCCAAAACTTGCGTCTATCTGCCTACATTGTATTAAGCACCACCAAATGGTTTACTAAGTGATTTAAGGACGGTGGACGAAGATGGTTCATGTTGGCCCGTTAGAGTGAACATTACGCAAACAATTTAATTACTTCGCATTTTCTAAGGTGCATAAAAAAAGACAATTGTAAGGATAAATTCTTCCGAAGGCTATCTTTTGTCGTTAAGCGTCGAAAACAATGTGTTTCCTTTAGATGATACTAACTTAGAAATCCTATCCTTGTTCGTTTGTACGTGTTGGACCAAGGTCCGGATCGGAGAGACGAAACATTTTTATTTTCTCAACATCTTTAATAGGAACTTCAAGTTTTTAACGCATTTTCTCGTAAAAATTAGATCTGAAGTAAGATCATAAATTATATATTTTCATACCTTCCAGCGAGAGTTCATTTTGTCAAACTATTTGCAACGCCCAAAATAAGCGTCATTAAATATTGCATCAATCTACTCATAAAAGGTCGGTCATCTGTCAGTCGTTTGTCTCCCGGTCGCAAAAATTAAAATGCTGACATTGGAAGTCCTTACACGTAGGCTAGAAAACGAGTCAAGCCGGTTAAAGGGCACGCCTACGGTGAAACGTTAACTCATAACAACTCTATTCCCAAATCCATAAAAAAAGAATTATTTGCCCTTGCACGACTGCGGGTAAAATGATATTCCGTGATCATGTAGTATCTATACAAAACTGAAAAGATTGACCAAAATCTGCCTTTTCAAGTTCTTCTTTAGATAGAGGCGGAACCGAATTCAATCTACTTAATGGTCTGTCTCTACAATAATACATCCTTAACTTTAACTAAAAGCGGATAGGAACAGATGTATCATATTTTAATTAATCTTTTTAATAATTTTATCTTTGCATTTCTAGCAATGCTAACTGCAGACGAACGAAAATATCAACAATGCTAAATAGATATGGAGATCTATACTGTTCACGAATATACATATTTCTTAAAGTTCAGAAAGCATACTTACGTCAACACTTAGGCCAGTGGTTGGTTTGACCGCCAGTTGAGCTTGTATCAAGTCGCTCAATAATATTTGACAGCTTGGAGATAAAGCTTCACTTTTGGACAAATAAGAACAATGATTGACCACTTGTAGAAAGTGTCTCGTAAAGTTTACTGTGGATTGAGTTAAATTAATCCAAGTATCTCCTGTAGCATGGGCACGCATATCTATGCCTAAATTATCAAATTCCAAGAGTAAACGTTTTAAATTTGTTTTTGTGTGCAAATTGTAAGGCTGCCAGACATCTTCTGTACGTCCAATGGTTTCTAAAAGGCGTGTTCTAGACTCTCGTATAAGTTCATCGAGATCGGCTCTTAATAAACCTTCGAGATGATAGGAGAGATCTAAACCGATTTCTGTTAACTTTGCGCAAGGGTTACGCACGCCTTCTACACACTTGGCTATAGCCTCCAAATGACTGCCTTTAGTTAAGTAGTGCTTTTTCAGTTGATTAGCAAAATATTGTAATTCAGCATTACACCAAACAACCAGAGCTTGAAAAAGGCCATGTCATAGACATATAAATAATTGTAAATAACTTTCCTGCTTACCACTAACGCATGCTGATTGATTTTCAAAAACATTTATGAACTCGCAGGCAACCTGAGCTAGATCACAAAAAAATAACTCTGAAATTTCACTGTTATTGCGACGTGCTTCTCTTTGTGCTGTACGCAAAGCTACGGAGCAAACTTTTAGAACAGTACCGCATGCCTGACGTGCTTTACCCATATTAACCAGAATTTGTGAACAACGACGGGACGATCTCAGAGCCACTTGCAAATTTCGAGCATGACATTTAGACAATTCCTTAAGTAAAACATCCATTAGTTGTTTTTCCAGTTGTTGAACACGTTCTTCAATTTCCAAAGCATTCACAAATGTTTTGTCTTGAGCCAAATATTCTTGACAACGTTTAATTAAGCATTCGGCGTCTTCAAAATGACGTTGTGCAATAAGAGTTTGCACTTCCTCATTGGCTGTGGATATCCATTCGGGACCGAGGTTTTCTGCAGCCTTAATCTGAGTCTGAGCACCATAAGGACTAAGATCAATTGAAGTAGGCTTATTGGTGATAGGAGTTTCTTGCGACTTGCGTTTTGGTGGTTGTGGAGCCGGACCTTTTTTGGATTTTTGACCAGGCTGATCCCAGCGAAAAGCTACTTCTAATTGTTCTATCCATTCTTTTTTGCCGGCTGCTGTTATACTCTGAAATATCTTGGAGCCGTCCGGTGTGATAATATTAATGGCATTCTTAACACCATCCAAGTCTTTGATATTGATGACCGCAATTTTTTTCGGATCATAATCAACCACAAATTCAAGTTTTCTGAAAAGAATTGTGATAATATTTGAGTGGAACGCATTACGATGTGTACTTACTTATCGTGTTTCACTTTGCAAATTATTAGGACATCGTTAAATAAGAAAAAGAATACCCTCTGGATGGGCCGATAATCATTGTTATCCAATTCCATTAAAGCACCTTCGTATAAAAATGTTTTCCCTTCCAGTTTTCCAGTGAAATTTTGAACCATCTCCTTAATGACACGAGTAGCATGAGTATTTTCATTCTCCTGTGAAGTTTCTATATCCTTTTCGCGTTGAGTGCTGATACCTTTGCCATCGGTAAGAGATGATAATATATTATGCTGCTCTTGCAACAGTAAAGACATTTGAGTCATTTCAGATTCAAGATCTATGCACAAAATTGTGGGAATAGTGAGAAAAAGCGGCGAAATTTATAAGAGTACTTACGCGATATTTCTTTGGCGGTTTCAATAAATTGCATATAATTTGCATAAACAGATTTCTTTAGCGTGGATGAAGTCTGATCTCGATACGTATGAATTTCTTTCTTACATTTTTGCAAATCGGCGCCACCAACACATTCTTTTACTAGTTGCTTTGTATCTAGAGTATGACATAAAAAATTTTATTTTACTTCCATACTGTGTTTATATTGTATCGGAATCTGATTATTCGTCATCAATAATGGAAAAGGGAAAAGTCGGGTTTTTTAAGCGTTTTACATTTCGACACCTGATCGTAACAATAATCGCCTTTGTTAAAAACGTTTAATATGTTACTCGTAAAGTATTCTTTTGCTTCCAACACTTCAAATGTTTGTGTATTTTTAAATATACCATGTTCGTCCGTCGAGTTTAAATTGGGGCAAGTTGGTTACTAAAAATAATAAATGGATTTAGCTGGCTTGAAAATCTTATATCAAAGTGTCCCTTTTTCAGTATGATCGAAATGGCCGAACAGTCTTTGTTCTCGACAAACTCTTTAAACAAAGCGAGAGACAATTTTCTTCCATAAACAACTCAATAAATAAATAAATATGTATAGTCATATAAAAGCAGCGATATCACAATACTTAGCATAAGCAATTTCTATTACACCAAGAATGAGCCGTAATTCATTTCATATTGCATATACACACAAATAATACGAGGCGATTTCTGCATTCAAGTTGACCGCAATATTATTCATGTCTCCGATGCAATTCAAACGGCAGAAAAAGAGATTGTCTTATGGTTCGATGAAAAAGAGCTTGTCGCCTGGAAACCTGCGACTGGGTTCATAAATAAAATGAGGTCGGTTGATTCAGTGGATAATAGCGGCATTTCATTTAGTTACTAAGGTCAAAAAGTTAATTCCATTATGTCAATAAATACTTCAAGAAACTTTTAAAAAAAATTTAAAATTATTTATTGTTGTTAAATATTCAATCTATAAATATATTAAGGATATGAAGAGCAAAGACATGCAGACCATTCAGGTCTTTAAATTTGTTTGCAATTGCAAAGATAAATAATGAAATGGAACATCGAGATGTGTGTATTTTAAATTCTATGCCATTTTTTTCAATACGTTTTCATGTGTACAAAACGCTAGATGCGAAGAGCAACTGTTTTACAGTTCCTTGTCCTCTTAATATTGCTGGAGTCCACAGCTTAACTCGAATATCAAAATAGGCGTAGCCATCGCGTCGAAAACGTGGATAGTAAAAACTAATTCCGTTTAGAAAAACTGAACCAATTACATTTGTCCAGAAAAAAATTTAATCTATTTTGCCGGATAGCACTAAAATAACAACAGTCCTGCACTTTTAAGATAAGCCCTTGTATATATATATACAGCGAACATAGTTATTTGTTTGCTTGAATGCATACTTACACTTGTCTACGTTAAAATTGCTGCTATCAAATTCCTTCATTAATTCGCCCATTATCTGTAAGTCTGACTTTCTTTTTTCCTCAAAATTCACAAGATTTAAATGCGTAGGCTACAGCTAAGCAAAATCACTTGCTTTAATAACAACACCGTAATATGTCAAAATCAGCTGTTCTTAAGGGTACGATTTTAGAGTTTCTAAGAGTTTGAAAATGTAAAGGAAGATTTTCTGAAGCCTGAAATATTAAATAATTATGACGTGACATAGTTTTGCATTTCATCGACTATGTCGAAGAATTGTGAAAGGTGGCAGCAAATATTCCTTAAAATCCTCGAAGAAATTTTCTCTTTTTGCAGACGTATGTAATACCCAAAAGGGATTAATATAGACTCACCTTTTATTACAGATACAGAAAATGATTCTAAATCTGTCTGATCTCATGTCTGTCCATGTTAGTCCGTGTTCAATCTATTGGTCGTGATTTTTGAAATATATTGATGAAGTTCGGTATACTGACGTGTTTTGACCCAAGGACGAACTATATTAAAAATGGCTTTGATCTGTCCACTTTTTCGAGCACTCTCCCATATAAAGACGCTGCAAATTAAGGGTAAAAATTAAAATTTTTGAAATTTTTCGACAAAACTCGTTGTGTAATTCTAAATTGGCATAAAAAGTTCGATTCGGATGTGGCAATTTTTGAATCACCTCTCATATAACCGTTTCTATTAAATCGAAATTTTTATATGGTAAAAAGGTCTAAATTTCAATATGTCAAGATGATAATTGATCCATAAAAGTGCATTATTAAAGAAATCAACTTTACCGAAATTGGACCACGTGGGACTATTTTTTGGGTATCACCGCATGTAGACTCTTATGTGCAAATAAGTTTTAGTTGTTAATTAAAATTATGTGGCTAAAATTTGAATCGCATGGATCCATTTCTTGGACTCCACTCTATATAAGATTTCTGGTGAACAGAAAAAAATGTTCATTATTAATATTTTATGACGAAAATTAATCGAATAATCAAGAAAATTAACAGTAGGAAATTGGGATCATATAAGCCTATTTTTTAGGCCGTAACATATTAAGTGGTCTCATGAGACAAAGTACAATTTCTACTTTACGAAAACTGAGAAATAAAAAAAAACGTTGGGAAGTCATATGATGTTTTGGGCATTGTCCAATGTGCGAGCTTCCATGAACAGTATGTCTTTGCATGGAACTAATGTGTAATTTTTGATGTATTATTACCAAAACGAGCGAATTTTGCTAAACATCTTTTTAAACATTAGACAATATATACTGAAGAATGCCTTTCTGAGGCCGCCTGTTGGCCGTAATCCTTCGGCGATGTATGCTCGCCGGACGCCAGGTTCCCCCACAAGAAAAATGTATTTTTCTTCGGGACGTTTCGTTCGATTTCTCAAGTCTTTTATTTATTCTGTCGATCTTAATGTGCTATGCTCGGCTGCCGGTTCAGAGGCGAATCACACAAGACGAACGTTGTCGATCCCTCGACTCGGTCGGCGATGAAAGTCACCTGATGTGGACTTCCTTCAAGCTTGTCTTTTACCAATCTTACCACATCCCAATCGGACCACAACTGCTTTCTGATTAGGTTTTCCCAAATCTGTCGTTTATCATGTCGGTTAACGTAGACATTCAATCGCACCACTAGTTTAACCTAACACTTGCCCCTCCGAGACGGAGGACATGTGAGGACGACTTTGACTCCTTCCTCACACTATTCAATACTTCTAGAATTCACTTTTCAAATTAAAATTTGCAACTTAGTAACAATCTCAACAATAAACGAAAAAAAAGGAAAAATAAATGGATATATAGAACTTCAATTAAATGAACAAATTTAACCTTTTTGAATCGATTAACTGTGAACACAACCAGTATTCAAGTATGAGAATATGTTCTAATTTCGAAATAATTAATAAAAACGCTTTGAAATTTTAAAAACTGAATTTTGTGACAGCATCGGCAAGCTACGAGCGTTTCAATTAATTATTTGAAAACTTCAACTCGATGTAACTTTATGATTTCAATCGTTCTGCAGTACCAATTGGAGTTTGATTTACGATCTTCATTGGAAATGCGTTTAAGAACTGTGTTCGTCGGATCTTTTTCGCAATTCTTTCTAGGGTTTCAGAAACGATCGATTAGATCGCACCGGTGGTAGTGTTTTAATTCCCATATCTGTTGTAGGCCCCTCCCATTCAATTGAATTTCTCCCGACGTTGAGTGTATTGCCATTCGAGCGAAAATTGCCAATAAACTGTTATACGTAACTTAGTCCTACATTCCCCCAAATGCGGATATCACCATTTATAAGAAATCCCTCTTTTGTGTCGTGGCCGAAAAGTCAAAAGCTACTAATATAGTCGTAGCGTTGAGCGACTTAAATTTCCCGCAAGTCACTTTGTGTTATAATGATAATTCTCGCTGTATGGTTCCCACTTCAACATCTGATAGAGCTATTGTGCTTTTCAATGAATTATTTGATCATAATTTACTGCAATACACTGCACCTAATTGCAACGGTGAGCTGCTAGATCTTTGCTTTGCCAATTTCCCGGACAAAGTTGTAAATTGCTGCCCATCTTTTAATTTACCTGAGTATCCGTATCATCCGGTAATTTGCATTACCTTTCATTACACGCATGGCGGTCCGTTGCACTATTTTGATGTGTTAGATCCAACTTACTCAAATAAATACTATTATTTTAACAAACCTAATATTTTGTTGCTTAAATCTCATCTTGCACACATTTTACTCGATTTCTCTGCTGGAAATGTTGAAACCTTACTGTCGTCGTCCTATAATGTGTTAAGCTCACCTACTCTGGGGATATTGAAACCGCAAATCTCTGTGCTGGACCCTTACGGCGAAATTTTTCAACCGCTGTTTCTGATTTAGCTGTTGACTATCCGTATCAGATCACAGGTTTCGGTTCCTAACTTGGTACTTCACTTGGTACTGGACGGTTTGGATGGTTTGAGGTCTCTAAAATACACTTGTGCGCTTGGATCTGAAGGGCTTCCATCATGTATACTTAAATCATGCACTGTCGAGCTATGTCGTGTTATTTCAATGATTTGTAACCAGTCCTTGTAATCAGGTGTTTTACCTTTATATTGCAAGAGTAGTTTTCTTATTCCAATTCACAAATGTGCAAATAGACATCACGTTGAGAACTATAGAGGCATCACCATGTTGAGCGTTTTACCTAAATTGTTTGAGCGAATCGTTACTCAGCACTTAGCTTTTGCTATCAAATCTTATATTTCTCCATTCCAGCATGGCTTTCGTAAAGTAAGATCTACGACGTCACGAATCGTTCAGAATTTACTTACCATGTTTTCAAAGCTTTTTCGAATGACTCTCGCACTTTTTTTTTTTTTTTTTTTAAAAATTAATGATTTTTTCTCGGTGATTAAATCTGGCATGATACGCTGACGATGTTAAAATGTTTTCTTACTTTTTCTTGAAATCGTAATCGTATCGTCTTCAAATTGACTTAAATCATTGGATTACTTGGTCCCATTCGACCAAAGGCTGCCTTTTAATCTGCCCATTGAGCTCGCTTTGTGTAAAGCTAGGGGCGTGCTTGGTTTCACTAAGTGGTGGTCCAAAGAGCTTGAGTATCCTTACATTCCAAAAAGGCTGCACATGTGCTGAGTTAGCATGCTTATATGCTTGCATATATCTTTATTGTGTGGTTTCCTCCCTATAGCTGTTATGTAGATTAAAAAAAATCCGTTTAAAAATCATTCTTGTTGTTTGCCCTTAGAAATTTAGCTTGGGAGCCGCTTGTCTCTTTTCGTCCTTATGAAAATAGGTTGCTTCTGTTACCCTTACTGTCACTTGAGAAACGTGGATTTATTCTAAGTGCTTCCTTCTTAATTAAGTTAATTAATTTTACTATCGATTCGCCGATTCGATCATTTGGTGAGATAAGCTTTAATGTCCCTAACCGCCTCTGTAGGCACTTTATTCATTAAGCTGAGTCAATGTAAATATAATTACGAAGTATTTAACTCGTTTAGAGTTATCTCAATGATTTCTATCACTTAATCTCAATATAAGATTCTTTAAAGTATATCAAAACAACTTTGTTCAATAAGCGCAATTTGCTTATATCGTATTTAAAGTAACTTCCAATCTCATTACGATTCGAAAATGAACTGGTGTTTTTTACTGTATCGATTGCCAAGGTTTGCACGTTTGCAGTTGGCTTTGGGGGTCACATGCAATTTGTTTTTGTACTGGTTGTGGGTGTGCCTCTGGGCTGGTTGTGTACATTCTTTTTTTTTCTTGTTTACTTTTTTATATATGAATTATTATTTTAATTGTTTGTTTTTTTCTTCTCTTCTCTTCTCTTCTCTTCTCTTCTCTTCTCTTCTCTTCTCTTCTCTTCTCTTCTCTTCTCTTCTCTTCTCTTCTCTTCTCTTCTCTTCTCTTCTCTTCTCTTCTCTTCTCTTCTCTTCTCTTCTCTTCTCTTCTCTTCTCTTCTCTTCTCTTCTCTTCTCTTCTCTTCTCTTCTCTTCTCTTCTCTTCTCTTCTCTTCTCTTCTCTTCTCTTCTCTTCTCTTCTCTTCTCTTCTCTTCTCTTCTCTTCTCTTCTCTTCTCTTCTCTTCTCTTCTCTTCTCTTCTCTTCTCTTCTCTTTACTTCTCCTTATACAGTTTATACTAGTTTTTTATATTAATTGATATAAGATTTACTTCTAAGAATCTAATGAATTCGGCTGTTAATTTATTTTAGCTGATTTTCATGTGTTGGTATATTTACTATAATTATAATGCATTACATTTTTCATACGAAAATAGATAATGGCATTAAATAAATAATAATGGATACAATAATAAAGATGTTAGCTTACAATTTTATAGAAAAGTCATTAATTTTTAATAAATTAATTCTTAATATTAGATCGTGGAGTTTTGTTTACATTTTAAGCTGCACGTACACTTTTCACAAGTAAAGATCTGTGTATTTGTTGTTGCATGTTCGAAGTTTGTTTACATTTCAAAAGAGCTGCCAATTTTTCGGCTCAAATTGCATTAAAAAGTAAGGTAAAATGATAAAATTGTACGCTAAGAAATTTCTTTAAAATTCCCATATACGGTATATCTGATGTCGAAGAATAAGTATTCAACAAGCATTCCGCTATAACCGAAAAACTGAAAGGAAATGTGAAGAAATTACCGAAATTCGACAGTAACCTTCTACCTCTTCTATTCAGGCATATCGGTTTGTCTCTCCGTCCGTCAGTCACTTGTTGTGGTGCTGAATTGTTTACCAAACGAGAATTCTTGTTTGATGATCATAGAGCAAGTTTAAAGAGTGAGCGAGAACTGTGTGAAATATTAATCTGGAATTTTGTTTGTATTTGCAGTCGAGCCAATTTAAGAAAATGATTGCTTCAACACTAGATTGAGGGATTTGTGATTTCAAGCTCAAAAACTCTGCACATGAAAGTAGTCTTCAACGGTCATATATTGGTTTTTACTACTTTTTTCTGGGACACGCCTTCTTTAGTATTTCTAGATGCACTACTAATCTATTTTTATCGAAATCTATCAATTTGAGCGGTAACTTTATGAAGCGTCCCAATCGCAAATATAAAGATAGAAATAGGGTAGGAAGGAGGTAAAAGGTATAAGCATTGCTTAGTCGATTAGGCACAGACACGCCCACAATGTTGAGAACACTAGAACTACCTCGCAAAGCATCGACAAGTTTTTCATATCTTCCTCTATAAGTTTCGATCCCATAGTTATATATTTTTGGAAAATTGGTACTCAAAGTTTCTGCTGATTCACTTTCATACTGAATCCAGAAATGGTCCCAATAGATAGGTTAACATGTGCGCAAATAACGATAAAATTCAGTTCAGTGCTCGTTAGCACAAATGGGAAATAAGTTGGGATTAAAATTTTATCATGGACTTTGAAATAAACCGGCCAAGACCGCTATCCGAATATACACAATCCAGAGCCACCTCCATGTACAGGGCTAAAATGATGACGCCCATATATTCCTAATCGATCGTGGAATGTTTGCACCCAAATCTCAGCTTCCTACCTCTATTTTTGTGACTTTGATGCTTCATCGTAGTTACCTGCCAAAGTGACATGTTTCAGTATAAAATAGGCATAGGTCAGTAAAACTAGTGTTAGCACATCTTATTCTACCCCTGACTTTCCATCCATCAGTTGAGTACATAGCTTGCGTGCGTTACAAAGCAAAATCGTATGACTAGCGTTAACTTTCTTTGATATATAATTTTTGCAATTTTGCAAATTATTTAGTCTATTTTAACTTGTAAGTTAATTTAATTTTTTCAGTCTTTCTGGTTATTTTTCACAGCATATAAAACCATACACATACGTCAATGTGTGTGCTGTTTACTAGTTGCCAAAAAAGACGCGCGCGCAAATTTTAAAAGTTGATCAACAAATAAAGACAAACACCGATCCATTCAACCAATCAATTTGTTTTGAAATTCCAAAACAAAACGCATACCAACACTCCAAACACTCATCATCTCTTCTTGCGCATCCTTCATGGAAAAATGCTATGCCATCGACATTCTTTTGAATGAAACATTAAAATTCTTTCATCTGTTTTCGGAGAAAATGGTTTCAATATATTATTTTTATTGGACATTTCAGTTAGAAGCAGTTTATATCCTATTTAAAGCTATTTCGTAAATCTTAGCTTTTTAAGGCCCCAAACCGCTCAACTAAAATATCCGGTTTTGTTTATTTTTGTGTGAACAAGGCTTCATCATGTTAATGCCCTGCCTTTTGCATTAAACCATTTCGTAATTACTTTTTTATATGAGTACATCTTCAAGTACTCGGATTCCGGACGAGCATTCTGTCAGAACTCCATGTGCTTCAGTGCAGTACTTCAGCTAACAATCCGAAATATTCCAAAGCGAATTTTCATAAACATTTACATAAAAATTTTTAATTTACGTTCTGAATGGTCATTTCAAAGTCATTCAAGCGGTAAACCACGTGTAAAATTTCTTTGAGAATTTTTTGAATCCTGTAAAGAAATTGTCGTTAAGTTGGCATTAAATTTTGTTTTTTATTTAAGATAAGATCAACCTTTCCCATCTGAGGAATTTGTGAAATCCCATAATTTTCAACAAATATTTTAGGGAAAAACGAGGAAAAGCAACGCACTCACATATCTTAATGGCAAGAGAGTTTCAAACAGTCTCTCTTATTACAGATGCAGGCCCGAATTCCCACCAGATATGGCAAGACGTTTTCTATACTCTTTCCATACTTCACACATTTCTGCTTGATACATAGTATCGCAATGGGGGTCGATCGGTACCTCCCATTTACACACTTTCTCGCACTCGGAATAGGAGGGATATGGAGCGCGTTCCTTTTTGCAATCAGAAAGAGGACTAGATATTAGGCACTTAGGAGGATTACGCACACCACCACACCCTTCTGCCCTGAAGCAGCATTCTGCCCTTCCTAATGTAACTTGCTTTGGGTAAAGGCCCTTACACGGCAACAGCCATTTATGTCTATTTGACAATTTGCAAGCCGTTGTTTTGCACCTTTGTTCATCCGATCCCTTCTTGTCGGGTAGTCCTTCTTTCGTTCGCCTCGGTCTTGTTGGCAGCGGTTTTATTTGATGATCGTCGGGACATACTTTTATTTCTATCATAGTGATTGGAGGACAAGAAACCCATGTTTGTGGGTAATTGCGTTTCTTATCGCTCACCTGATACCAATATTCATCCATGCGAACTGGCTGGTCTTTGCAGACTCTACCACAGCATATGGAATATTTCCACATACCCTTCTCCTCTGGACGAGCGTAGCGTTCAGTAGGCAGCAATTCTTTCCCCAAACAAACGAATGGGTCATCTGGATCGCATTTGGGCTTGATAATTTTAACACACTTCAAATTCTTCATTAATTTTTTCATCATTTTTGATATATTTCTTCCCCCAGAATTATACCTTCTGGCGTCTTTTCGAGATGGTATTGATGCAAAAGGCAAACGGAAAGCAACGTAATTAGCACACCTTGAATACATTGTTCACTGCTGAATTTATTTGGTTTTATGAAAAAAGAAAATTTCGGATTTATGAACTTTTAAATCAAAAAAATTATAGAAAATTGAAAAAGAAATATTTATCGTATTGTCGTAAAAGAGAATGGTTTGAAATTTTCGAATTTATATATTTGACAAGATTTACAAAGAAGCGCTGGCGATTGCAAAGTCCAAATTTAATAATAACTATAAAGCGATTGTGCTCGATTGGAGTCCATACCTACAGCAAAAATTTGGCAACACACCAGAATGGGCAGCAGTTTTTTCTAATATTTCCTTAACAATTATTCTTATACGTCATGCGCCTGGTGGGGAGCATTAATTTTAAACGCGACGCTTTCAAATAGGTTTTAATCTTACGAACTTTGAAAGGAAGGGATTACTAAAAATGGAATTGATGAAAATCAGTCATATTCGAGTGTCGTTTTAAAAAGGGAAAGTAAGACGAGAAGAGTACATGGCTCTCTTAATAATTTCTTTTACCTTTAATATGAGGTAAAGCGTTATGAATGTTTTCCTTGGATAAACTATTGCTTCGAATTCATAGGACGAAGATAAATTAGCTTTCCATTATGTGAACCTACAGAATATATCCTTAGACTAAAAAAAAAAAATTGAACCTAACTAGTCGAAACACTCCAAGGCATCTGCAATTTCAATCCTAGCAACTTTTGAAATGGACAATCAGTCAGAACAGAGACATATATCCTGACTAAAGATAAACATTTTTTAATTGCCGTTAGACTACCTTCTTTTCCTTTTTAATAAGAAAAAATATGGCATTTAATATAATCCAATAATAAAACATAACAATCCTTTATTGTAATTCACTTTCTTTCGTTTATTGTATTGTAATTAATATAAATAAGATTCGACATTTTAGTACAAAACTATTCAAGCCTTATCCAAGCAATTTCATTTAAGCGCCTTAGCTTCTTAAAATTGAAATTCGTTATGGTAAATTTCGAGTCTTATTTATATAATTTTGTGCCAATGCGGTCTTAATTTCATTTTCACTGAAAACTGTAATTCGATCTGTGGGCTGCCTGCTGCAACATTGTGGAAAACTTCGCATTAATCTTGTAGGAATTAATTAGTTTGTGAGAGTTCCCAAAATAACGGCCGTAGCTGAAGAAACGACTTGGTGTTTTCTCTGTCTATTTGCCAATACAAAAATCTTTAAAAACAACATCAAGAATATTATCGGTGCTAACGTGACCGGTGATTATCTCTATACATCTGATAGCTTGGCGCAATTTTTGTGCGGATATCGCCATATCCTTATAGATTTCTGGCGAATAATTGCTTAGAAAAAGGGTTATATGATGCACGCATTGTTCCAAGAGTTGGCGGTAACGGACATGGCTGAGGCGAGGAGCTTCAGCTAAAGGAACACCGCATCTGAAATATACCAATGATAAGGTTTCATTGACATTTACAAACTAATACTTACAATTCTTTGAGCAGATTTTCAAATGAGTTCAGAAATTCCTTAAATTCTCCGTCTCCTTTACAGGAAATGCATATCAATTCCGGAATTTTTTTCATAATTTGTAACTCTTCAGGATTGAGTAGATCTATTTTATTAGCTACATATTGGACTCGCCTAGGTGCTGAAAGCATACTTTCACGTAAATCTAATTCTTGATAATGCTTTTTAAGGTAATCATCTAGTATTTGTTTGCTATGTACTTGATACTTATTTAGTTCCCATGCATCTAATAGCAAAATTATAACATCGGCTTGTTGTATACAGTTTTTGGCTCGTCTAATACCCTCTAGCTCAACTTGATCCTGGGTTGTAAGCCGTAGACCGGCAGTGTCGGTAAAGCGTACTGGATAACCACCAAAATTATGAGTTGACTCAATTATATCGCGGGTAGTACCGGCGATTTCGGTTACTATGGAAACTTCGCGTTGACACACCAGGTTCAGAAAACTACTTTTCCCCACATTTGGGGCTCCCGCAATTACTGTACGTACTCCATCGCGTAACATTTCACCCCGACGTTGATCGTTTACGTGCTCGCTAATTTGCTCACGTACTGCCTTCAAATCCTTAATAAGATTAGTTATTACATCATGTTCAATGTTTTCGTCTTCCGCAAAGTCTATGTAGGCCTCCAAATGTGCAGCACATCGTATTAAAACTTTTCGCCAATTGCCATACAGCCGTGAAAGGGATCCACTGCTTTGCATTAGAGCCTATAAAATGTTTTAATTTATTATTATATTAAATTATATATTTATTGTTAACAAACAAAATCTTACTTGTTTTCTTTGGGCTTCTGTTTCGGCATGTATTAAGTCCGCTAATCCATCTACCTCTGTCAGATCTAATTTATTATTGATAAATGCTCGCCTTGTAAATTCTCCTGGTACAGCATGTCTCAGACCGGGCAGCTTTCCTAAATTTTCCAACAAAGCTGCAATGACGGCCAGAGACCCGTGTACCTGAAATTCGCAACAGTCTTCGCCGGTGTAAGACGATGGGCCTGGAAACCATAGAACTAGACCTTTGTCTATCATTTCTGTTGTTTCCGGCTTATATAACGGCCGCAGGTAAGCGACGCGAGCTTGGAAATCATACTTTTTGCCAACGATGGCACGAAGTGCTTCTCTAGTGTGTGGTCCCGAAACACGTATCACTGAAACACCGCATTTACCATAAGCCGAGCTCAAAGCAAATATTGTTGCGTTTGTTTCGCTCATATACCGTTTAGCAGCAACAACTACAATTTTTCGATTTAGAAACATTTTCTAACTCACGGTTGTCCGCAACCGTTGTAAACAAACATCAGCTGTTTTGTTGATATAGCGCAAGCGTTGCAAAATGGAAATTAACTTATATTTTTTTCATTTTGCAATGCTGGCGTTTCCACGTTTTGGACAACGGCTGCGTTGTGATGCAATACAGTACAATGCTGCACGTTACTTATGGAAAACATTTTTTTTAATCTACATCTTTTCTGGATCTGGCTCTCGGACAATATAGGGTGGCGGGGGAAGAGCAAGACGTCTCTTTAATTCTTGCCAGGCTGCACACATTTCGATTTTTCGATCTGTAGTGCAGTGAGGGTCCAGACTTGTATCCCATTTGCAAATCTTTTGACACTCGGAGTAACAGGGGTATGGTGCGGGCTCCTTTTTGCTGCGAGCAAGAGACGGCTCCATGGATATGTAGCATTTAGGATCGGCACGCGCAAAACCGCATCCCTCCGCCTTATAGCAACATGGCATTTTATGTTGTTGGGGTAAAACGCCTTTACACGGCATAAGCCACCTATATTTATTGGACACTTTGCATGCGCTTCTGCATAGTTGGCCGTCGAACCCCTTCGCTGGGGGATGTTCCGCCTTTGTTCGCCTATGCCTTTTTGGAATCAGTTTTGTTGGAATTTCCGTCGAGCACATCTTTACCTCCATTATCTTCAGTGGAGGGCAAGATGCCCACGTTTGTGAATATTTGCGTTTTTTATCACTTGATTCGTAGCAAAGTTCATCCATCCGAATGCTCAAGTTTTCGCAGGTTCTGCCACACCATTCAGGATATTTCCACATGCCAGTTTCGGGGTATCCGGCGTGTAGAAATTTTTTCGTAAGCGTTTCTTCTCTTCCTTCACGAGAATTGGGATCGCACCTGGGCTCAGCAACTTTAGCGCAATTCTTCCGTGAATTATACCAGTAGCTGTGTCGCGATTTGTAGTGTGAATTGTACCTTACGGCTTCTTTTAAGAATGGGTTTGCTATAAATGGCAAACGGAAGCCAACATAATTTGCACATTTCGAAAACATTGCTGACTAATAAATTTGTTTAATTCCAAATCCTTTTTCTTTCTTTCTTAAAAAGATAATTTCGAATTCTTAAACTTTTAAAGTAAAAAAGAATAGAAAATTAGAATAAGCCAAATTTTCACTTTAACCCGGAAAGAACGATGCCTAAAATTTTAAATTAACAAGCAATAATCAATTAACTGTATATTTTTCAACTTTGTTAAAGTTGACAGAGTGGTTTCAAAATATTTTTTGATTTAAAAATTGGAATTGGAATTGGTTTTTTTATTGTTTTTAAACTTATGATATTATCATGATAATGCGAAAAGTAAATCCGACTGAGTGGCCGAGTAGGCAAGAGTCTCGACTAGCAATTCAACGATCGTGGGTTCAAATCTCAAGTGCGGTAGAGTTTTTAATAATAATAATAATAATAATAATAATAATATTAATAAAAAATGAAGCCGAAATGCTGCTAGTGCTTTAAGACTTTAGTCTTAGAATTTATTCCCTTGTTAAATTTATATAATAAAAATAATAATACGAAAAAATAAATAGAATAATTACAGGATGGATTTGCAAGAGTGTGTGTGATATTCGCCATTATCATTTGTTTTTTCATGAAGTCTATCAGACTCAAAGTTTTCAAATAAACGTACACGACGTTTTCGTGAAAATCAGTTATTGTTATTAGGGTTATTTTAGGATTTAAGGTATTATCAGCGATCGGAAAATCTATATTTTCTAATATATAATACTTTTTTGTTCTTTGTGTGGGCAGTTAATGAGCTCAACGTTTTTTTTTATTAATTTGCGGTTCGCGGGAATTTTGGGGTCATATTCTAAAATGAAATGAAAATATTTTATTTACGAAAAAACCTATTACATATATCCTCAATAAAAGTTTACTCAAATTGATCACTGCCTCTATTTCGTTTGACTTTCTATTGTAAAACCAATGACAATAATTTTGTAATACTTGAAAGTTTGAATTGGCAACACTTGTGATGGAATTTCTTTCTTTTGATATTTATATCCATCAAAATCAATAACAGTAATAAAAGCGAATAATACGTCGGATTGATTTTTTTGTGAAAAATTTCATAACGTGGCTGTTTATCATGTCTAATTATACAAAACTCAATCTGCGAAATATGGTTTGGCCATAAGGCCGCACCACCTCCCTCGAACGTAGTGACATTAAAATCCCCAAGGCCACTAGAAGTGAACATAGTGTATTTATCCAGTCCAGAAAAAATGCTTTGCCAATAATCGAACCTGACCGAAATTTATATTATGATTTTCCTCTCTAACAAAAAAATTAAATTGATCTCCTCCGGTGCGGCTACGGCAAATTCTATTGCCGCCAATGCTTCACTTAACAATATTTGCAATGTGTATATCCCGCCCGAATTCCGTGGGGTTGCTTCCGTCCCTTGACCTTCAACGAACTTGAAATGCGTTTCTATAAAGTCAACCAAATCTCGAACTCGCGTGTGCCTTTGGACACAGTTCACATAAGTTTTTCCGGGAATACTTTACTTTCCCACATCTTTTTGGAAGACATTAACTTCCTGGTTAAACCATATGTTGAAACTGACGGCATCTCGTTCGAAAACAGCCAAGAACAAAATTAGCAAAGATGGCGAACCTTTGAAAGCACCAAATCAGCAGGACGCTAAAGATATTAATAAGGAAGCAACTAGTGTAAAGCCAAAGCCAAATGTTCGTAAACCTAAATCCAAGGGGAAAAAGATGTAAAATATTAGATAAATATGTAATTAGTTAAAGGTTTCGTGTTGTGAAGTGTTTTTGCAAAGTGTGTAAGGTGCGTGGCGTTGGTAAAAAAGCCTATATTCCATTAAAGTGATGGTAAGTAGTACTTTTTGATTTCCAAACTTTTTTCGGTTTCGTAATTATTCTCACTTTAGAAATTTTAACTAGGAGTAGTTAATCAACAGCTGAAAGCAAGGAAGTCGTTTGAATACGTCATTGTAGGCTTTATCTTCATAATCAATTCAAAGAGTAGAATCTGTTAGAATCTTAGTTGTTAAAAATTCCATTCGCTTTCTTTTTTAACCTAATTGCTTCAACTGTAAAAAGAGAAGAACTATATCAGTGTTATAACTTTCCAGTTTTAAAATGCTCTGCAATGGCTAATATAACAACAACAAGTATGTGTAAGAATGCAAGTATGGCGAATACGAGTGCAGGTGTTCAATAAGCATAGTTTTTCTTTTCCAGAACTACTACAAAAACTGTCTGATCTGGGATATACCTTTGCTTTTTCCGCGGGTGCCGCTCATAAGGCTTTAAAAGTGATTATCGGTGAAGTTGGTGTTTACGTTTTGAGTAAAGGTTCCACTTATAGATGGGACACTTGTGATCCTCAAGCAATTTTACGTTCCTTAAACGGTGGTACGTTTGACTCTAGCTCTAGCATAGAGAAAGGTGAACCTATGATACTGATGAGGTGAACCTTTGATATATATACCAAATGATGATTCCACAGACGATAATTGGAGGTGCATTAGTAAAGGAATCATAGCAGGAAGAAATCTAGATTTAATGCATGACATTCTAAAGAAATTGGAAAAAAAGTTCTTTTTCATTTTCAAGTACTTTTCTTTTTCAATAGTAGGGAAGATATAACTATGCAGTCCACTAATGATGCTAATAATGGAACTAATAACGTAACGAAGAAACCCGATAATGCGACACAAGGTACTACTCTGGCGGAGGAAATGACGGTGGAAATGAAGTTCATACCATAACTTATCCCAATGCTATGTATCACAATAAGCATTTATTTAGAGGAAAAGTATGTGGCTGGGAGGAAAGAATTCGAAGTTTTTAAAAGGTGCAAATTGCAAAGGTGGTCTTGGATGTAGGGTGCGGGACAAGCATTTTGTCTATGTTCGCCACCAAAGCTGGTGTTGCTACGGTTATTGCTGTTGATTATTCAAATATATGCTCGCCAGGGTGTCATCGATAACAATCTGCACGATATTATTAAAGTTGTAAAAGGGAAAATTTAGGAAATTGAATTACCAAATGGCAGTGAAAAAGTAGACATAGCAATTTCAGAATGGTTGGGGTATGTGGTAAAGATTGAAGATTCAGCGAAATTTTAATTTAATATTGATTTTATATTAATCTCGCCAGTTATTGTTGCAAAATTTCAAGTGGTATTTATAACACAACCCAACGCAATTTTGAAATTTTTAATAATAATCTTTATTTCTGCCAGTTTCAAGCTTTGATGGATGAAATGTTCATAATATTCCAATGGTCGATTTTAAGCAACTTATAGCCGGTGTTATTGCTTGGTTGGAAGAGCATTGCAAACCACACATTCAGAAATATATTAAGTTACACGCTTCAGCAGATGTAGCAAGCTGCTCAGAATCGAAAGCATATATTCCCACAAGAAACATCTGATATGGACGAGCAAGCCGCCCTTACTTTTAGTTAATTTTCTGTGATTTTATTATTTTTACTTAAGCCATTTATAGTTTTATCTTTTTTTTTGCTTAACGTTTCATTCAAATTATCCTATTTTTCATGTTTAATAATAAACGAGATTTAGATTTTGATATTGAAGTATTGAAGTGCATTTTAGAGGCGAACACTCTGAAGTACATGAAGGCATTGTCTATAGAATGCGCTGAGGTCCGGCACATCCCATCGACAACGATCAAGACTAAAGTTTAGATTTGAAGTTATTTTATCATAGCATTCAAAAAATCGTAACGTTGAACTCATGTCTACCAGTACTATATGACAGTGCCCATTGCAAACTTTGAAGTCTGGATCGAATTGATGCCGCAACAACCCTTCGACGAAATATATCTCTCTTAAGAAAAAAAATGCATTAATTTCTTATATCATTGTAATTCTAAAACAGTGGAGGGCTTCTTAATAATTTATTTCAGTTTTGAAGCATAAAAATTTAGTACAAACACATATTAGACCATTTTATAGTTCGACATAAAAATAATTTCATTAGGCCGGTATATATTTGCTATTAATACGTCCCAAACCTGTATATATAGATTGCGTAGTCTGCCGTTAATCAAAAAGTAAGTCAGCAATTTTCCTTTTAGGCGACGCGTCAAAAGTTTGGGCAGATTCTGAAAGCAGTTATTTGAAATTTCGTGATTTCGAGAAAACCTCGCTTAAATTCCGAAGTTAAATTTGCAAGAAAAATTTCTTTACCACAGGCAGCGATATTGATCGACTCTACAATTTTTTCTATCACAAACTGATTTTCATACACCGGCCTAGCTCTGTGCACATAAAATGTCTCTTATGCGACCCTACGGCAGTGTTTCGAAAATTGACTTTTAAATCGGCCTTTAAAAATATCGTCCTGTTCCTAATTACACTTCCGTATCATTTATAGATTCTTAGATGTATATGTGTAGAGTATTCAAGCTTTTAAAGATTAAAAGAAAATCATGGAATGTGTTAAAAGATGGTAGTACCGCTTAAGTGTAAAGAAATAGATAATTTTGATCACATTACTCAAATTAATATAATCCATAACAATCTATAACAGAAAATTTGAAATATAAATTAAGTGCACATCAACTAAATCTCTAAGGTTCCTAAATAATACCGAGTGCAATTTTGAGTTTCTCGTTTTTTGGCGTAAGACGCTTGTTCTTGTTTTTTTGGTGTAAAATGCTTGTTCTTGTTTTTTTGTTGTAAGATGCTTGTTCCTATTTGTTTTGGCGTAAGATGCTTGTTCTTGTTTTTTTTAGTGTAAGATGATTGTTCTTGTTTTATTTGGTATAATTCATCTTAGCAAACTTATTGCATAATTTTTCGGTGTAAGATGCTTGTTCCTGTTTTATTTTTGGTGTAAGATGCTTATTCTTGTTCGAGCAGATATGGCAATTTCGCGTTTTGGCCCCACTGATAAGGCGTGCTCATGCCAAAAACCACTCTACCCTTCCTGTGGCGCGATTGTCCTCAAGATGATAAAAAATGCATTAATTGCAAGGTTGATCACCTGACTAATTCTAAAACTTGTGAAGCAAATAAGAAAATTGGCAAAATTTAGAATAGAAGGTGGAGAACGGCCCAAACCACAAATTCACTCTTTTTGTCGGAGTACTTACACAGACCCAAATAATCCGAAATTCTCAATTTCTCTGGAGAGCTTCCTTAAGTTGCCTCCACCGACTTCCCAACCAGCGATCAAACGATCAAACACTAACTCTACTGTCTCAGTTTCAACCAAGAAGAAGATAACTCCTCAAATCACCATGTCCCCTTCCAATATACAATCTTCAAATCCCGAGACTGTGACACCCATCAAATGATTACTGATTCTACCACTTCCTCTAGCTTATCTCAAATCTCTGATCGTATTCAAATATTACATAACATCAACCCGTCCTGTAAATAAAATTCCATTATTAAGCGCACCAAACGCTTATCTCGCGACCTTCGCAAAAGTATTCTTAACCGACGATCCACTTCGGGTTCGTGTTCCTATCTTCTCTCAGTCGATAATGAAAATAGCTCAACTTAATTTTAACTAGCATCCCTAACAATATAAAACAGCTTGATCAATACCTTCGTTGTAATGACATCTCCGTGGGTTGGCTTTCTGAAACTTTCCTTAAGCCTCACAAGTCTTTTCTATTAAGAATTATAACGTAGTTAGATTTGATCGTATATCCAACTCCTCTCCTGCTGGCGGTGTGGTGACTCTTATATTAAACAAGCTCTCATTCTCTTACACTTCTAATTTTGCAAATTGCGTACCTATTGAAGCTTGCCTTCAAATTCTATTTAATTGCCATGTTTCTGATCCTGGAATTAACCGGTTATTTTCTTTCAGATCCGACATATCTGCATTAATATGTAGTGATTTGAATGCTCCTAATGTTTGTTGGGGTAGTCGCTTCTCCAATTCAAGAGTCAGCCAAATTCAAGATTTTCTTGAAAGCAGCAATTTACTAAATAATGTTGATCCTACTCATTTTGATTCCGTCTCTTCTTGCATAGATCTTTTGATTTGTACACTTAATCTAAATTCTTTGAGTATATGGAGCACCCTTAACAACACCTTAGATAGTTCTAACTATCTAGTTGAAATTGGTCTTTATTTGCATCCTATTATTCGCTGCCACTCACATACCCATGTTCCAAAGTATACCAAACCTTCTTTACCTAACAGTACTATCCCTAACATTTCAAACACCATCTCCACCAATCACTCCTAATCCATGGTGGGACACCGCATGTAGTCGAGTCACCGCCAAACTTAAACTCGCTGTAAATAAATGCAAAAGATCTCCATCTAGAATAAATTTAAAATTTTTGGCCGATATTAGAAAGGAATACGCTTATACTCCCTCAAAACGGAAAAACATAAAGGTTGGAAACAATTTTGTGAAGATGTCAATAGTGACATGTCAATCTCAGATTTTTGGCGCACTGAGAGAATTTGCGGAGGTATCACTTCCTCTCGTTGTTTCATTCCCTCACAACTCTTTAACGAGTTTTGTGGCAAGCTTGCTGGACTTTCTTTCCTTCTGTTTCCCACGATGAGGAAAGTGATAATTTTTTCTGAGGTTGATAAAACCATTAACCTCTCAAAAGATAGCTCCGGGTGTAGATGATATTCGTAACAACCACCTCAAAATCTTCAATATTGAAAACAGATTAATCTTACTAAAAGAATTTAACAGTATTCTAATTACCGGCTGTGTACCTTCTTCGTGGTGCGGCTTCCAAATCTTCACTCTAAGAAAAAAGAATAACTCGCCAATTAATCTTACTGCCTACAGATGTATTGCCTTAGGTTCCATTCTTAGAAAAATTTTCGAGAAATTTGAACCTCCCTACCAAATTCTGTAATTTGTTAGATAACCTCTATCTCTGTAAGAACACGTTAATTAATAACGATGATGTTGTTGTATAGAGGAGATCTTTTACAGGTGTTACTCAACGGTCTTTTACAGGTGTTACTCAACGGTCTGTACTGAGTCCTCTTTGCTTTAATTTATAAATAAACAACACTTTTTGTGCCCTTCCTGAAAATATCCCAATCCTGTGCTATGCTGATGATCTTGTCATTATGGTCGTTATTTATACTCTTTATTTCTACAAATAAATAAAGCCCCATGGTTTATTAATTGGGGACAATTGGTTTATCAAAAAACTTGACATTATTTGTCTTATTAATAGGCTGATATTCAATCACACAGATGTAAGGATCATCTATTCAAAAGTAACATAGTAAACAAACCGTTATGCACTTGTGAATTCTTACAATCTCCTTATCTTATCCTAACTCTCTGTCCGATTATTACCACTTCTATTCGCCTTTCGCAGACTCCCCACATTGAGTGTATGTGGTCTTCGTGACCGCAGCTATCTTGATATTTTGCGTTCTCGCAATTTAATAGCTTACGTCGCAATTTTTTCTTTTTCTAAATCATGTCATCAAGACATATAAGCGTTTACAGTCAACCGTGATGCCGTTCTAAGAGTAAGGCTAATTAAAATATGGTATCTCTGAATGTGACAACATACGTTTACTTACATTGCTACTGATTGGAGCGTATGTATGTACGTATTATTGCTCTACGCTCATATTATTATAAGACAGAGATACTTAAACTTTTCCTAATCACTCAGATATTTCACGTAAATCACTGAAACTCGCTTCAACATGAAAGTGTTGCTCGAACCTCCTCCTAGAAAGCAAGTGCATGAGCTACTTTCAACTCTTTCACTGTTTAATTATTTTTCAACGTATAGAAGTACACTCGACACATAAACAGGGTAAACTATCTGCGCTTTATAGAATTCGTCCATTATGACTCAAAATCGAACGTTACCTGTTGGTTTCTTGGGACATGCAAATTTTCGTTCCTTACTAAATAAAATTTATTTTATTGATGAAAATTACGCCGTATAAAGATATATTTATGCTCCAGTGGGAATGAAAACAAAAGCAATATGACACCAAATGAATGAAATTTCGAAACTCCAAAATGCTGGCCCTATGCGAGTTTATTCATTTTTGTGTGGGCACTGTCACCCATAGAAGATAAGTATGAGTTTTTGAGTCGGCGGCGTCTTATAGGTAAAGAAATACAAGCGCCTATGGACACAGACGTGTTCTCAGCTTATATTGTATTAGTGGCGATTTATTTAAAAGCTATACTTACTACAAGTTACAGTTGTGTGTATATATTTATATATATAGGTATCCTTTTGATGTATTTACAAAGCAAAGTGCCTTGTTATTACGCTTAAATGTGCGCTTAGGTATATTTGCTCTTTCTATTTTTGCTTAAATGTGCGCTTAGGTATATTTGCTCTTTCTATTTTTGCTTAAAAGTGCGCGTAGGTATATTTGCTCTTTCTATTTTTGCTTAAAAGTGCCCGTACCTTATGCGATGGTTGTTGCTTTCAACATTAGTTGGCGGAAAACTAAATTAAAGTTAATGAGTATTGTGCTGAAACCATACAAGAGCACAAAAAGCAAAAAAGATAAATAAACTTGTAAACATTTGTATGAACCCATTCTCTTTTACAATTTTTTGCTCTCACACCCGTCAATTCCTTCATATAAGTTTTTATACTCACATTGAGTATCTTACCGAAACTATTCGAGAGAATTATAACTCAGCATCTGGCCTTTGCCATCAAATCGTATATTTCTCCCCTCCAACAAGGCTTTCGAAAGGAAGATCTACGGTCACCAATCTGTTAGTGTTTACTTGTCATGTTTTCAAGGCTTTTTCCAGTGGCTCTCGCACCGATGTCGTATACACTGATTTTAGCAAAGCGTTTGATTTCGTTAACCACTAATTACTTATCTTTAAACTTCAAGCCGCTGGCTTCCCTTCCCATTTAGTGAAATGGGTATCTGCATAATCTGCATAATCTGCATAATAGGTCACTAAAGGTTTTGTTTATCTTGACCACCTCACATGAATAATTTAATGACTTGCCTTCGGTGATTAAATCCAGCAGGATCTTAATGTATGCTGATGATGTGAAACTGTTTTCTACTTTTTCCCTAGAATCGCAATCACATCAGTTTCAAACTGACCTGAATAATTTGCTGGCATGGTGTTCGTCGAATAATATGACACTAAACCTAAATAAATGTAAGAAGCTTTCTTTCCCAAGAAGGAAGTCATTCATTACCCACTATTTCATAGATTCGCACAAGTTGGAGGACGTCGACATCGTATCAACTATGTTCCTACACAATAGCCGATAAGAATAAATAACATAATTATTGTAATTAGAAACACTTTACTTTCACGAAACGAGAGAGTGAAAGGTGAAGTTCAAAGGTGAAAGAAATGGATTCAAAACCAATAGAAGTCCAAATAATTGTATACAAGAATACAGGTACTTGAAAGATACGGGTCTACCGCACTGAGATTCGAATCTGACTTGGCAGCCTTGCGTCTTATCCGAATGCGGTGTTCGGCCTGCCCTTTGTGTTGCGTCATGGGCCTAATTTTAATCCCGCAGAAACTAAAGATACACTCTACAAGTGCACTATGGTCCGCAATACAATTTTTGTTGGCCAAAGTCAATTTTTTGACGTTTTCTGATTCTAGTTTTATTATTGGAATCTCATGGCGAATACTCCAAACCAACAGAAAAATAATTTTGTTGTTGTAACAGTCAACTTACGGTTACACGATAGGTCGTCAAATTTAAAATTGTGTGATACATTTTTTAACCGTAACCGCTAACAGTGCTCGTTGTTTTATAGTGCTTATTGCCAGAAAAGAACACGTGTTAAAAAGGAGTTCATATGGAAAGGAAAGGCAAGTACACCAATTTGAGAAGACGAAATACACCAAACTTAATTGCTATAAAAAATGAAATCACTTGTACCAGAAGCCTTTCCAACTTTTGTAATTTACTTTATTTTGTTCAAGATTGTTACCCGCAATATTACAAGTCGAGATTGGTTTACGGGTCCCGATATCGCGTGCGTACTTCTTTCGATAGTCAGTTTTTGACGGACAATTAAACGTGTGTGTGGTCTGGCATTTTTGATAAGAAGAAAGAAAGGCGAAAAGTCTCATGTTGATCAATTCTTGATCTTTTACTTCATTACGCGCTTCAATCGCGTTAGATATTGGTATTGAGGAGTACATCAATTGTCTGGTTATTCTCGAAGGTATCATTTTGTGAGTTTATGTAACTCGTCCACAAGTGTATAATCGAGAAATTTTTCACTCGATGATAACAAAAATGAATAATTTATCCACTGCCGTAGATTCACTACCCGATATATCGACTTGATAATCGAGGACTATAAACCCAAATGCAAAAATTACGAATGGCTTTCTTCGATCGAGAACCGTAAATCGATGCCTGATTTAGTTCTAAAGAGATCCCTCTGAGTGGCCGAGTCGACAAGAGTCTCCACTAGCAACCCAATGGTCGTAGATTCAAATCTCAAATGCGGTAGAGTTTTTACTAAAGCGGAAGGTCTTAGATGTGAATGCTTTAAGACTTAATTCTTAGAATTTATTTGTCTTGCTAAATTAATAATAATAATAATAATAGTTCTAAAGAGAATATTGGATCCATTGATGTGATCGAGGTTTATTCAGAGAAAAAAATAAAAACTATGGGAAAATTTTCATGGTCAGTTGAAAAATTTAATGAAATTAATTTATGTGTAAACAATATCAATACCGTCATTATCGGTGTAATTCCATATAACTGCAAACAATTCGCAGAAAATGTTATGCTCTTTCTATTAAAAGAGAATACATAGTGCAAAAAGGAAATAGAATACAAATGAGAAGACCTTAAAACTTATTCAAGAAAAAGCAAAGGAACAGTCATTTTATAAAGGATTCTTTCCCATCTTTCTTGGATAGTTTATCTCCTATGCCCGTCTCAAATATTTCTAATATAAAACGGAATGTTTCCTGATAAGATTTGAAAACCATTGCCAACGAGAAAGCATTAAAGAACCAAGATCCGCTCTTAACGCTTGGATTGTTGCATATATTAACCGACAATCATGAAAGTGTGCATTCATCGTAGGCACAAACATTATTTATTATAGTATTTTATTATTATATATATATATATATAAAGTTTTTATTGTAGCAAAGCACTCTGTGTCCCTCCCTCCCTCTCTCTAATAAAAGAACACAAGACAAAAAAAAAATATAAAGTTTTCTTTTCTTTTCGATCTCTTCATTCTAATGCCAATTGCATCACAAGTTTTAATTTTTCTCTTTACTACTGAATAGTTTATATAACTAAGATCTTTAAATGGCTGATCAAGTTGTTTGTTACAACGGGAGCAAATAAATGACAAAATGGTTGAACATTTTGTTATTGCATTGCAACAATATATTTTGGAAGGTTCTAGAATATACGACAATATTCTGGAATTTCTTCATATTTCTTTACAGCATATGTTCATTGAAATTTATTGAACCAATTGCTGGGTATAACATTTAGAGTTCTTCAACACTAAATAAACAACGAAAGGAAAACAAACCGAATTTTCTACTTACGAGCTCTTTGGTTTTTTTCGTGTATTCACAATTAAATGCGAACCGTAGTCTGTACTCGCTTAAAAACACAGAATTGGACATGTTTCTGCTTTGCAAACATTTGAGAGAATGTAAGATAATCTTCGGAAACTATTAATAGAATCTTTGCCCGCACATGGGAGTGGAAGAGTAAACAAGTAAATCGCTGCTACTAAACACCGTTACTACTGTTATTGATAACAGACTCAGAAAAAGTCCCTTATAATCTCCTAGAGTGAATTTTGAACGAAACGATGGACCATCTTGTCATTTAGTTTTCTCTGGTTAAAATCTAATGACATATAATTTTTTCCTCTCTTCTCATTATTGAACAATCACTTAAGCAGCTTTGCACGTGGTATATATGCTTTATTGCACAGATTCAATAATTATATTTGTTAAATGCATTTCAATTCCCAACACATTTTCGCAAAGCAGTGTCAATTAAAAAAATCTATATATGATTTGATACGTTCCTGTATGTGGGGCAAAGACGCAAGATTTTCCAGAAATACTGATTTTTGCTTAATTGGCGAGCAGGAACAAGAACGAACCAATCGTTACGAACAAGAGAACCCATCATATTTGGTCATGGCCTCCCATTAAAGACTGTATACCACTAAGCTTAATGATGCTGTTCATACAATGACGGCGTTCTATAGCAACTGGTCGAAGTAGTGCTCCGATTCGAATCATTTTCAATAACGTTCGTTCGTGGGCGAAACAGATCATGGAACTAAATTTCAACTAAACATCTTGAAAATTACGACCTGCATGTTGAACGCAAGGAAGACCGACTCGCAGAGAGAAAAACTTAAATCGATGCAGAAAATGATTTTCAATCTGTTTGCATATATTTCAAGTCCTTCTGTCACAAAAAGTGTAGGGTATAAAAAAATCAGCGATAGTTTCAGATGATCAGATTAGCAACAGGTAACCGCAAGTTGGTTAAGAGATAAGACGTAAAAAGTTAAAAGTTTAACTTGGCAAAACTTGGGGGATGCGATATAAACAATTGTTGTAGTCAATCAGTTAGTTTCAGCTCTCATAAGTTCTTGATACAAGACGGACGTTGGCAAGTAGAAAACAAGCTATCGGTAGTTTTATATGAATTGATTAGCAATGACATTAATCTTTAGTCAATGGGTGCTATTTGCAATGACCTTTACAGTCATAAATGGTACGTATGCGAAACGGGAAAGAAAGTCTCTCCCACAAATAAAAAGTGTTTTATGTTTTTGCTTTAAAATGGAATGAATTATAAAATAAATTGCTGTTGTTGTTGTTGTTTTCTCATAAAGCTAATGAATGTGCACCCAATAGTGAATGCGTACCTATAGCTGATTGTCCCTTGATCCGAGATAATTTCAATTTAATCAAAAGGAAGCCTTATTGCAATTTGGGAAGTAGTGGTGCAAATGTGTGCTGTGGGAAATCATCACAAAATTATACCCAACCGAAATATGTTGATTCGCGTGTCGTAAGAGGTACAGTAATTAATTTCTATATATTGACGTTCTTAAAAATCTTGTGTAAGTATCTTTCAGGAGCATGGATAAAACAAGCCATGTCTGTCGGTTCCTCCGTCTGCGTCCAAACATTGTGGTTACAAAACAAACATTAATTCTAAGAAAATCAATTTAATTTTTTTTTAAATTGAAAACCAGATTGAAATAGAGTTAAAGGTAACGGCTACAACGGAGGCTATACGACTTCTTAGTTAAGATTATGTTACAAGACTTAGCTTACATAGCATGTTTTGCTTGCACCGGTCTCATCTATTGCTTATAAAACATATTTACTTCACTTTTCATATATATTTTTAACGATTTTTACGTTTTCTCTAGAGTGCAGGTCCTATGACAGTGTACCAAGCCTACAAAATCCATTAGAAGAAGGATGTCATTATACATCTAATATCGTTGGTCGCTCAAAAGCGGAACCTAAAGAGTTTCCTTTTATGGCATTAATATACAGTAAAAAGGGAGACCTGATTGCTAGGCTTTATGGTGGGACTTTGATTAGCAAAAAATATGTTTTAACATCCGCTTCCGCTTTCGGTAGCAGCGAGTGAGTGAACGGTAGATTTATTGAACGCTTCCACATAACAAAACTGTTGTTTTCATTTCTAAGTCCTCTTACTTACTGGGTGCGTTTGGGAGAATTGGATCACGGTACTAATTCAGATGATGCTTTGACGCAAGATATTGAAATCAAAAATTTCATACCTCATCCCCAATATTACAAGACTAAACTATCTAAATTCCATGATATTGCCTTGATTGAGTTGTCGAAAGAGGCCATTTTTAACGATTACGTTCGTCCCGCGTGTCTATCTCTGGTGGATGATAATGATTTTCAACAATTTCTTTTTGCTGGCTGGGGTTTTCCTAAAACGGAACCTTCAACCCATTTACATAAAATGAAATTAGATCGTCTCGATGATGGCAAATGTTTTGATATACTCCAACGCGATGGTTGGGAAAAAGATATTAACAATCGTACAAATATATGTGCGATGCCTTCTACTGGCGATATCGGTAATTGTCTTGGAGATGGCGGTAGTCCACTTTTTGTTACTCACTCCGAGTTTCCCTGCCAATTCCTCGTAGTAGGCGTTTTGTCATACGGTCGCGGATCGGCTTACACCGCTTGTGGAACTAAAGACGATCCTACTGTTTACACCAGGGTCAAATCATATATCGATTGGATACAACCTATCGTTTGGGATTAGACTTAAAAATAAGAAGTTTTGTAATAATTTACTTGTACACAAATAATATCAGATGTATGCGCGCACTGGAATGCGTTTTTGTAACCCCCTGGAATTTTAAATAGATGCCACAATTTATTGGTAAATTTTCCTTGATTTAATTTGAAACTTCGTCAAACCGAAAGGTTGACTTGTTTCTGCACCTTATGAGAGGCTACACGATTTGCTTACTTTGACTTTTATATTGTTTTGATCTTAGAACAAAGACTAAGAGAGATGAGATTCAGAAAAGTTATTGAAGCATACAAAAGTTAACATTAAAATGTAAGCGGAAGAAAACAGCATGTTCACCTTTCGACTCTTGGCTGATTTTCTTGCGGATAATTTTGAATAAAGAAGGAATGACGGTACGTTAAGAAATAATGCCGTGTAATAAAAGTTATAGCCGGCAGCCAAGCAGTGTGAAGATCAACAATTAGTGACTTATCAATATTTCTATTTTCTCGAGAAAGCAGCTGTTACTGTAATCTTTATTTTGTGAGCTTGCCTGTACGTCATCAACGACCTAATGTTATCAAAGACTAAATGCAGCTTGTCGTACACGTATGAATACCTGTTTTTAGGGTATGTACGTTAAACACGTCTGCTATCAATTATTCTTTGCTAGCAAATGAGATTGATTGATTGATCTCAGACGCGGAGGAAGATCATTGGCTGATACATTGCAACGTAAAGAGACTTTTGTAATTTTTCGTTATTCATTCAACTCCCTTTGAAATTAAGTTGTGATTTTTAGAATGGTATAGAATTTATTTACAATTCTTAGGAAATTTATTTACAAATTATTTACAGCAATTTAATTATCGTTCTGATCTTGTCCCTTCGAATATTGCAATTCAAGTCTCTTGACTCGGCTCTAATCCTACCTTCTGCAAATGTTCCGCTTATATAAGCAAGTTACCATTATCTAAATTCAATGCGACGTTTTTAATCGATTAATCCGTTCATCTCTTTTTCTGTCAAATTTTTCTTTATTTTTTTCGCCAGTCGGCAGCTACGTGATGCATTTTCGCAACAATACAAATAATGTAAATTGGAATGAACGGGGGGAGACTCGTATATCTCCTCAAGGAGTAATTTTGAATTGTTTGAATCTTTTAGCTAAGGATCACTTTTGACTGTTGTCAGTGTTTCTAATAAGTCTGGAGCAAAGGTTTTGGCAATTGTTTGGGCAATGGAGAAGAGCGCATTCGTTAGAGATATTCTATTGCTGTATGTTTCCCAGATTATTTTCCTATATATAATATTTCGTATTTTTTAAAATTGAAGGAAACATTTAATTATTGGCATTTTGATTGAAAGACCGAAATTTTATGCGCTGGATTGTTGATTTCATAAAAATATCCTAAAAACTTTAATGTTGAAAACAACAACACCAGCCAGATATATGGACAGACATGTTTAGGTTATATAAAAGATGGATCTCCCTAAGTTTTTCTACGTATCACATACATTCGCACAAATTTAGTATACCCTTATGCCACAAATGGTGTAGGGTATGGGAATGTTGAGATTAACGTATTGAACATATCCTACGCCATTTGGGTAGGGTAGATTTTTTTAAAGCAAATTATACAGTGTGCTTTAATTGGATCCTCTCCTCCTCCTCTCCTCCTCGTCTCGACGAGCAGACTCTAATGTTTGTTATGTACTACAGATGCAATATGAACGATGATTTTAGTCAATTAGTTTCAATTTTCCATCGGATTAATAAATTCCTTATACGAGACGAACGCTGGAAAGTATAAAAGAAATCGTCGATAATTTGAAATGATCGAATTAGCAACAGATAAGTTTTTGTTGTATAAGGTATAAGTTGTTTAAAAGATACAACATGTAAAGTTAGAAGCTTAACTTAATTAAAGATACGAGATGCGATATAAACAATTGTTTTAATCAATCAATTAATTTCTGCTCTCAACCGGATTGGTAGGTCCTTAATCCAAGATGGACCTTGGCAAGTAGAAAACAAGCTATCGGTAGTTTTATATGATCGGGCTAGCAATGACATTAATTTTGCCTACGGATGTTAAGTGTAACGGACATCACGATCGTAAGTGATACCTACACAGCATGGGGAAGCGAGTCTTTCGCATAAATAAAAAGCGTTTTATGTTTTTTCCTTTAAAATGAAATGAATTATATAATATAACATTGTTGTTGTTGTTGTTGTCGTTTTCTCACAAAGCTAACAACGGTGTTCTTAACAGAGCGAGAAAAGAACACACTCGTTTCTTAATAGAACTGTGTAGCTATGGCCCTTTATCCGACATAATTTCGATTTAATCAAAAGGAAGTCCTATTGCAATTTGGAATGTCGTGGTACAAATGTATGCTGTTAGAAATTATCAGAAAACTATATGCAACCGGTCGACGTGCGTGTTGTAAGAGGTACGTCATTTCTACATTGACGTTTTTAATTATTTCTTAGAGTAAATGAGAGAAGAAGGTTAGCTCTATAAATATTTCGTAAATATCATTCATAAGAATGAGTAGCGCAATTCATGTTCGTCCGTTCATGCGTCCGCGTGCAAAAGTTACGATTACGAAGTTTGTGCTTATTTTAGAAAATTTCTTAGCTGCTCCTGTTCCCTCTGCTATATACACTGTATGTTAGGTTAGAATTGTATCATAAGATATTCATTCACGCTTATCGAGCGTAGTTTGCTTGCAACTGTCCCATTTATTGTTTATGAAAAATTGTTACTTCAATTTTAACATATTTTTATATTTTTTTTACATTTTCCGCAGAGTGCGGGTCCTACGACAATCTACCATATCTACAAAATTTACCAGAAAAGAATGTCATCATACATCTAACATCGTAGGTGGGGTAAAAGCGCGTCGTTATGAGTTTCCTTTTATAGCATTAATAAGCGGCAAAAGGGAGAAGCGTTTGCTACACTTTGCACTGGTATTTTAATTAGCAAAACATATGTTTTAACAGCCGTTCACTGTTTCTTTGCGACTGCGTATGTTCATCGTACATTTATTAAATGTTTTTACGTAACGAGCTTCTTTCTTTTCATTCCCAAATGTTTCCATTACTTAGGTCTGTTTAGGTGAATGGAATTATCTTACTAATATGAATGATGCTTTGACGCAAGATATTAAAATTAAAAATTTTATACCTCACCCCCAACATTACGCTACTGAAATAATTGCCTACCACAATATTACTTTGGTTGGGTTGTCAAAAGAGGCCATTAATAACGATTACGTACGCCCTCCTTGTCTATGATTAGTAGATAGTAACGATTATCAAGAATTTCTGGCTGCTGGCTGGAGTTATCTTCCATCTGAGCCCTCGTATCATTTACATACAATGAAACTAGATCGATGATAAATGTTTTGAATAATGTCAATCGGTCAAAGTGTTCGAATAACTAAAGGTTATCCACCCGTTTACACCAGAGTTAAATTATATAACGATTGGATACAGCGCATCATTTGGAATTGAATTAAAAAAAAATTAACGCTTGAGCGTGCACATTGAAATGCATTTTTGGAACTGGGCACAGACGTATATACATGGCTCACATTATCGGCAAATTTTCTTTGCTTTACCTTGAACTTTCGTTCTCTCGTTGTTTTTTACGATTTACTTTAACTTTTGGGCTTAAGTCAAACTGCAACAGAGGTGAGATTGAGAAAGTTTTTTCAATATATCATCAATACAAGGATACAAGGAATCATTAAATATTTGCTTAGTTACTTAAATGCGTTATACATTACACATACGATCTAGTTGTTCGTTCCTAAAAATTGATGCTGGACTCGATGACACGACACAAGTGGTCAAGTGGTGATCAAATCTTCTGCATGTTTAAACGACTCCACTGCCTTCAACGCCAGTAATAAATGAGTATACATATTAAATCAAAATTCTTATGCAGACAGCAAATTTTTTATCCACTTTTTTGAATTTGCTTTGTGTATAAATATCTTGAACAGGCGAAGCGATCGTTGTCAATAATCGACTTAAGGACACGTACGTAAGTAACCTTCACATTCTCTACATCACAATGGTTACAACTGAATCTCTAAAGCATTTAAATGAAGAACAACGTGACGCTTGCTGATCGAATTCATAACCGTGCTTACTTCACTAAGATCATAACACGCAAGTACTTTATAGTTAGGAAATGTCGTCCACTAGATATCCTACACAGCTTCCTATAGTATAATTATTCACTAATTTTGGTAATAATACACCCTGAGTTATACATTATTTTCATGCGAAGGCATACGCTGCATTAAAGCCTGTATATTTTAGGATGCCCGAAATATTACATGACTTGATCCAAATGTTGCAAACTTAATATACTTCCTAAAAATTTTATTATTTGTCAGTTGCTGGGATTTAAAAAAATAGAACTAAGTGATTCAAATTCCCTACTACTAATTTCACTGCTAAATTGCTGTTATGGACCAATATTCATCATAAAATATCAAAAACAAACCTTTGCCTGCGTGACTTACTAGTCATGAGATATGGGGTGGAGTCCAAGAAATAGACTTAATTGGCTCAAACTTGGTCCACTTAGTTTCTTAATTAATTTACTATGATGAATAAATTTTTGTCGTAAAACATTAACAATTACAGGGCTTACACTTCCTTAGAATCGTTCTATGCGCTGTTATCCAAGAAATAGACAAATACGGTAAGGTTGTTTTCTTTGTCAATTTATGTGTTAAATTTCACCTTTTCACCAAAGAAAGAAACAAGTTTCGCAGGAATAGTCTTCCGCATTTCATGGTTTTTTTCTTAAGTTTATTCGAATCCGAGCATTAAGATATGCGCTTGAGAAAATTCAATTCGTGAAACTGAACGCACAATGAATTTAATCCCATCTGAGCACAAGTACTCATCAAGACTGTAAAGTTGTGGAATTTGTTACCATTCCTTATCAAAACAACTGGTACCCCGAGCAGATTTAAAGCAGCCATAATGGTCTTTTATAATCCATAAGACACATCTGCTTCTTGCCTTTTTTTTTATATCGTACGGTATAATTATGCTATCTATGCCTTTAGCTTTACTGTTATGCATGACAGTTGCTGAAAGAGACTCTACAGTCTGACTGACTCATCAATTGTTAATTACAAAATTTGAAGACGGAAAAGGATCGTAGATGGTAATATTGTAAGTATGAACCACGAAAAGAACCACACTGTAGAACTTAATATGTGAAAAGAACCCCACTGTAGAATTTAATATGTGGAAAGAAGCACACTGTAGAACTTAATATGTGAAAAGAACTTGATATGTGAAAAAAAAAGTCGGCGTTTTTTCGAGTTTGCCATAGTTTCTAAATTAATTGAATTATCATTATTATTATTATTATTAATTAATAATTGTACAAAAAAAAAAATAAATATTATTATTAACTGATAAATTAAACTAAACTAAAGTTAACTAAAAATGCTTGAATAAGTTTTAGTGATAATTTTCATGCGAAGGAATATGACAATTTTTTTATAAATAAAAAGGGTTACGTTACAGTAATAATTTAACTATATTTAATATAGTATATTTGCATACACATACATATATATTTCAATTATTCTATCTCATTTCGCACATCACGCATGAGTTCTTGTACAAGACGCGTTACCCATTGATTTCATAAGGCTGATTACGCAGAATGTACTCCACAGTCATGCTCCATAAATTTTTTACTTTCGTTATTATAATTACGTTGGATAAATAAATATTTAAAATAGTAAAATCCATTTTTAATTTTAATTTGCGCGATTTGAATTGCCTTTTAGTTTATCGGTTTTATACAATGAGGCCTCTGAGGTAAAATCCAGTATGTGGCGTCTATGTTCGCCGCAGTCACCGTCCGAAATGAACCAATTTTTCGTTGCGGCCATAACTTTATTCAAAATTAGTTTTTCAACACGTAATTCACGCTTCTTTTTGTAATATTCTACTAGAAATGCTTCGTAAATTGAAAAAATTTCGTTCTTGGGGTTTTGTAAATATCACGTTTCTATACTATAATTATTGTATTGTATGAAAGTTTCGAACAAACTGCCTATAGTAAATTAACGCCTTGTCATAAAGACGTCACTTATTCACTTTACGTTAAGTATGCTAAATAAAAGTTTAGTTTACTAATTAAAAGTAATAATTATTAATGACAATATATGTATATGTAACTACACGATAAAGGTTACTATTATAATTAAAATTAACATGCCAATGGGACTATAAAGTCTCATAGGGCACATTTATGAATAATGGTAGCATATAGATATGGATGATAACTGTCCTGCTACTTTAAACGCCTGCAAGCGAACAATCGCTTAATGTACCGAAGAATAGTCTTGACGATGATAAATACTTGTTTTAAATTCAATGTCATTCGGATTTAGCAAACGGCATTTCGTTATATAAATTAAATATACGGGTGTTCGAAGGCGGGTTAACTTATGAAAAAAGGCTACATTTCTGATTTTAAAGTGCCTTAGTAATCACGTTTCTGAAAGTTAACTTTCGTTCGCAACCAAACAGATAACTGATAAACGTTTTGGTCGCGAATTTTGTCTCTCAATTTTTATTTTATGTATGTGTTTATACACTGTCATAGGATTTTTTTTATTTTCAATTTACAGTTGTTTTCTTTTATAAACGCAGTTCTAATAACTCAGAACAACCAACACTAACACAAAGCGTGGACAATTTTGCATATGCTTGATATAACAGTTTTAAGGGAGAGTTTCTCGTGCCTCTTGTGAATACATATAGCAAAAAACGGCGAAAATCGAAAATGAAACCTAGTTAACACCATAAATAATCTGTACATTAGCTAACGCCATACGTAATTAGTGCTGACTTCTCTGTGGTAAGACTACGCACGACGAATATACACGTGAAGGCATAATGTATTGAATAGAGCAGTGCGTATGTACATTAACGCTATAAAAAAAATGCTTATGCGCGCCTTCGGTTACAACTAGCAAAGATAATCGAGAATCGTTTTTCTTTTCTTAAACTCAAGCTTGAACCTTGTACCTAGGAAGAGACACAGTCTCACAGTCATAATTAAAATTTTAAGAATGAGTAGAAACCTTTCATGGATTTAGTTATGATGAGGAAGAATGCCTATGATTTTTTCATCTAACTCTCTGAAAAAGTGACCCAAAAATTTGCTTTACAAAAATTTTTTGTCACAAATACCCGCCTTCTTAGGGTTACAAAATCCCCACGAAAATCTATTACTACTTATACACTGGTCAACATTTTTTTCAACAGTCAACAAAAATTATTTAGTAATTGATAATTTGAAATTTAAATCGCAATTCTCTTTATATTTCTTATAAAGAACCTCTTCATTCTCTGGACATTTTCGAATTTCCAAATTTGCTTCTAAAAAGAGTCTTAATAATACACAAATTTACTCGTGGACAATGTTTACGAAATTCGTTAACTTGTTTGGTCCCCGCTTAGCAAGATGTTTTACTCAAGGGCCACAAAAACCTGGCAGGTGTTACCCTGAAATTATTGAGCCCAAATGTGATCTAAGGGACAAAAACTTCTGTGGGGGTTTCGGTTTGAAGATGACCGATACGACCTGTGTTCATTTACCGAAGGGTACCGCATGGGAGCTTCCTGATTGGTGCGGGAATGTCTGCCAGGTTTCGCCAGTACGCATGGATGAGCTCTATTATAAGGCGACCGACATGAGAACACGCAAGTATAAACAAACTTGGGCAACTGCTCCTCCTCTCCGTACCGAAATTTGCAAAATACATTCTCCCATTTGCGGGGCGTACTCTATGCCTACAAGGGCTCTAAGAGTGAAAAAACGTAAACCAAGTTGTTATAAACCTGGCTGTGATACCGTGGGGTTGACGCCGTGTGAATTGATGGCAAAACCTATTCGCAATATGTGCCCTAAGCATGCGCGAGATTGTCGCGCTGTATATAGAAGATGGAAACCTCCAAGTAAGGGGAAAAAAGCGTCTGCTCCATATCCCTCCTATTCGGAATGCAAGCACTGTGGAATGGTTCCACCGAGAACGGTCGAGTGCAAATGTTTAGATAGACCTGCAATGTGTGAAGTGGAGGAGCGAATTCGGAGACAGAAAACTTTCGCCCTTGGTAAAAAGGCAGACATAACGCCTTTCTTCGGAACGATTGACTCGGAGAATCAAATATATGAACATTACGACTAAGATAAGGCGTATTGCAGAAGACCTTTATAAGTTGTGCCCAGTTAGCTGGGTTTTGTCATATTGTAAAAGATATAATTTAGTTGCATCGAAAAAGTAGCTGCTGCATGTCCAGCATTCATTGAGGAGCATTTGCAAGCAAATATTTGTAAAAAAGTGGAATATTTGTAGTGTGGAAAAGAATTTCGGAAACGTTTCCTAGCTGCTTTAAAGGGCTTTAGCCAAATGTCGAAAGAGCAACATTTAGAAACGGCGTCCAGTCGTTCTTTGCATACTACACTTATCCCGTCGCACGTCGGCAAAGAATATTATTCTTGAGACACAGATAATCAACGCTGCTAGGTATATATGCTCAGCTTTTGCTAATTTTTTGCGGATTTTTGTGGCGGATTTTTGTAGCGGATGTTTTCCGCTAATTGTCACAAAGCGATGTAAGAACTTTTGCTTCTATAGTTTTGAAGCAACATTTTTTACACCGAAAGGTGACGTTCGAAACACTTTAAAGCTTCTGCTATTACCTAAATAGTTCGACCCATAATATTGTTAACATAATTTACGATTGTTCGCGCTAATTTGTGATTGTTTAAAACTCCTAAGTGAAAATTCTTGAAAAATTGTTCTTGAAACTCCTTTTTATTTTTTTTTGGTCAATTCGTTTACCTGATTGTTTACTAAACTATTTTATTCGGGCCATAATTAAATAAACGCAAATGAACTATAAAAGTTTTTAAATTTTAAATTAGTTTTTATTTGAAATGAACTTTTTTGAGACATTACCGCTTAAGAACCGCTTTTAAGACATTAATGTGTAAGATATTCGCATTTTTATTTTTCACTTTTTAGTTACTTTATATAAAAAAGTTTTTATAATCTCACCGTGTAAGGAAACGACTTATATTTACTCGCACACTTACATGTACTTATATTCATACTCGTAAACCTATTTGAACTTCTTTATATACTTACGCTTATACATATCTATATACCATACGTACACTTGTGTATGTATTGTGAGGACCCAAAGTCGTCCCTCGTTTTGGGCTCACGGGTCCTCCGTCTCTTCCAGGGGAGAGTGCTAGAATAAGAATAGATTAAGATAGAATAAGAAATATCATAGAATAAGATAGAATAGGAATAGATTAAGATAGAGTGGGAATAGAATAAGAATAGTTTAAGCATAGGTTAAGAATAGAGAGAAAGTTTAGTTTTAAGTTAGTCAGGATTTGGCTCTCGAGCCAGTTGGTTGTAGTTAGGCTCTCGAGCCAGGGAGTCGAGCTAGTTTCGTGAGCATCGGCAAATGAATATCGCGATTGAATAAAAGTGATTGAGAGAAAACGAATACAAAAGACAGCAGAATACAATTTATAAACTCTGATGAAATTTACTAAATGTAATCAATTAATAAAAGAAGAATCAAGTGACTGCGAATATAAATTTTCTTGTGTTTTTTCCTTCCCTGGGCCGCTGACATTACATATATTTATATTTTTACTTATATACCTTTTTGAACTTCTTTATATAGCCATTCATTCCTTGCTATATAAATTTAATGTACATATACTCTCGCATTCGTAATTCACCGGTATTACTGATCTCACATTTTATTATTATTGATATAAGAGGTCCCTCTACACATTCGCTCATTACACAATAAACCCGTTTTCTGTGCGCATATACATGCACTCAAAGAACGGGTTAGGTATTACAAGCCGGTTTGTACTATCGAAGTCATGGAAATGTTCCTAAATCTTCATATTTGCTGCAGTCCCGTCCTATTCCTAATTTTCCCGTCATTGATTTTATTGCTGTTCGGACGAAAGTTGACAGTAAACAGTTGCATGTAAATTGCTCCTATATTTCCCCAAATGCGGATATCTCTATTTATAAGAAATACGCTGCCGGAAAGTCTAAATCTACTGATATAGTCATAGCGTTGGGGGACTTCAATTTGTCACAAGTCACTTGGTGTTATAATGATAATTCTGGCAATATGGTCCCCGCTTGAATATCTGATAGAGCTATTTTGTTTTTCGAAGAACTATTTGCTTGTAATTTACTTCAATGCAACCGTACTCCTAACTGTAACGGCAGATTACTTGATCTTTGCTTTGTCAATTTCTCGGAAATAGCTGTAAATTGCTGTGCACCTTTTAGGTTACCTAAGTATGCGTATCGTCTGGCAATTTGCATTACCTTTCATGACGTCTTTTGCATAATGCACTCGATTTCTCTGCTGGAAATTTTGATACCCTGTCATCGTTCAAGAATGCATTGAACCTAGCTATTTCTACATATGTTTCGATCAAGCAACGTCGCCCACGAAGCAAGGGCTCGCCATGGTTTAACAAGAGAATTAAATATTTTACAAATAGGAAAAACAAACTTTTCAAAAAATTTATGAAAAACAGGTTTGCCTACGATTATTTCGCCTATCCTGCTGCAAGGCATAGATTTAATTACCTCATCCACAAATGTTATTGGAGATATCTTCAGTTGACAAAATCCTCATTGCTTGTTAAGCCTAAATATTTTTTTAAGTTTGTCAACTCCTAAAGATAAATCTCCATATATCCTTTGCATGTTTCTTTCAATGGCTCTGAGTTCTCTGGTAATATAGAAACCTCAAATCTCTTTACTCAATACTTGCGACGAAATTTTTTAACTGCTAATTCCGATTTAACTGTTAGCTAGCCGTATCCCTTAACTAACTCGGTTTTGATTTCTAACTTGGCCATTTCAGAAAAGGACGTTTTAAATGGTTTGAGGTCTCTAAAGTACAGTTGTGCGCCTTGATGTGATGGGATTCCATTGTGTATACTTAAATCATGCTCTGTCGAACTATGTCGTGTTATTTCAGTGATTTTTAATCAGTCCTTGTAAGCAGGTGTTTCACGTTTATAATGGAAGAGTAGTTTCTTTATTCCAATTCCCAAATGTGGAAATAAACATCATGTTGAGAACTCTAGAGGCATTGCCAAGTTGAGTGTCTTATGTCGTCTATAACGTTATATCACTTTGAGAAAGCATGGAAAGCAGCGCAGTCATTTCGCGATCTCAACGAACTTTCCGGTGAAGGAATAATCACCGAAAGTCGACGCAGGGAATAGTTTGCCCGTTTGCAATCTGGCGACACTAGTTGGGAAGATAAGCCAGAAAGAGGTCGAGAACTGCAATGTGTATCATCGTTTCTCATCTCAAAAAGCTCAAGAGTAGATGGTGACTATGTTCCGGATTAATCACATAAATATTTGATTGTTGAATTTTTCTCTTTCCTTTTTCATAAAAAATTGTGTTCAAGAATTCTATGGACGATGCTATAGTACCTGCACAAGAATAGAACAAATTTCCCACGCATACCTAGTATTAGTGGATCAAAATTCAATTTTTTTTCAATACCTTTATAAGGCACAGAAGAAAGATTTCAAAATCCCATAAATTACATAAATTCTTTTCCAGTGTCAAATTCGGAATGGAACGAAGCATGTCTGCCTGTCTATCTATCCGTCCGCGCAACTGCGTAGTGTCTATGCTAAATATTCTCGAACGAATTGAAAAGGAGCCAAACTTTTCGAATAATATGCCTACAACACGCCCACTCGCTGAAATAACAAAAACTGTGAACGTTTTGTTTTTGCTTGTACACAATATAAATTTCCACTTTTATTCTGAAAGTCGCGCTCGCCTAATATTATAGCGCATAGGAATTTAGTTCTTTTTTTTTAGGGTCATGGTGATGGATATGAAAGGATCGGTTACGACCGAATATAATTTTCTTACTTGTTCGAATTAAACAGGAAAAGTCACGTTTCCCGCTAGTGGCGTTTTTCTAGCCCTCTTCAAAGATCCTTAAAATATGTTCTGTACGCATGCCGGGATATTGTGGAAAGCTTAAAGACGATAGAAACCCTTATGGTCCTAGTTATGATTACTTGCGGAGTACAGCAAGAATTCAAAGTGTCTATAGTAGCAGTAAAATTTTTGAATGAAAATCTTCTGCCCGTTTAAAAGCTTTTTAAAACATTCAATCTACGAATTTCTTCTTGTACATAGGCTTTGGAAAATTTGTTCAGCTTTAATTCTTGTTTGTATATAAATTAAAAAAATTAAAAGCATTATACAAGTCGTTATATAGATATTTTATGCATCGTCTTAAAATTTTCTTTAATGCGTCTCTAGAAATTAATTCTGCTCCTTGCTATTGTTTCATCTACTTTCGTCAATAACGACAGCATAAAATCTTCTTTTTTGGTCCAAACGCAGGAGGGAGTGAAGACAACCTGCGACGCAAAATAGCGAACATTTGCAATTCAAACAACGATTATGAGTGTTTTGATGTAAGGAATATGTAGAATAATTTTCAGCATTTGTTCTTGTTTATCTTAGCAGTAATAAGCAAAAAATATTGTTTTTATATTTGGAAACATGGATGATGTCAGATTGTGTTGTCGTGCGGCTGTGTCCCTTGACCGTTAATTTCCACTTTTTTCCACAAAACCTGCGTGCAAGAACAATAATTGATATATTTGTGCACCTCTTACACATTCTCCATTCTATATCACACCACATGCATTCATACTTTACTTTATCCATAAAAAAAAGAAAATACAAAGAGCAATGGCGAATATCATATCATATAAATTAATTAATATGGCGGAAAATATACGTGTTGAAATACAATTTTCCATTTAGAAAAATTAGAAAACGGATAAAGCAAACTTAGATATCTTCAAAATGTATACAACAAATTATTTTAGGAAAAATTAGAAATCGAATATCTAGGCGAAGAACTGTACCATTTGGCTGGTTGTTTTATTTTTAATCGACATATGTGTTTACAGAATAGTGTTCGGCATTCAAATTGTTGCTTTTCATTTTTTTACACACAATCTGCACGCATAACAGTAAATTATGTATGTAGTATACGAATACATACAAGTATGGCGTCGCACATTTGTTGTTATATGCCGTCAAATTCGCAAGAGATGCAAATCAAAGTAGTAAAAAGCAAGCAAAAATGTAGTTACTTAAATGCATTATAGATTCATATATTGTTAAATTTTTATTTTATACATATTTTTGGCAAATAAAATTATCAAATATAAAAATTATTATTGAACTTAAGGTAGCATGAGCTAAGATCATTATTCACGATGTTTCAATCAAGAAATTAAAAGAAATTCATGCAAAATGCGGCGAGATTTTCTTTTCATCATTTTTCAGATATATTGAAAGCAACTCTATGATCTCCCCATTCTCCGCACATGATACTTTTTTTATAAACCATGTGAAGAGTTTTGGAAAAAAAGCCGCCAACGGCTTTCTTTCACGTTTGCAACGAAGTGGTGCGAATTGCAAAATTCTGAAATTATACAAAAGATAAACAAAAAATTAGTCAAAAAATGCACTCGTTGAAATTGCATCAACGTGTTGTTAGTGCCACCAATACCAATATCAATGTAACACCGGTATACAATAGATACACATTATGTACCAAATTTGTGCAGAAATTATAAATGGAATATGAAAATTTCGTTTACTTTTTAAAAAATTTACTTAGTGATATTTCACAAAAATTTATTCCATTTCAATGAGACAATGGTAACTTTAACTAACGCGCATTCAATCATTCACTCATTCATTTATTTATTTCTTCCTGTATTACATTTTTCATTCATTATTGACCCCCATTCATTTATTTATTCGCGCATTCACTATATTAATTTAAAAAAAAAAAAAAAAAACAGTTCCAATGAAAACACAAATCCATATAAAAAATATGTCATTTCTCGGCAAAATACTTGCAAAATGGTTATATGTTAATGCTAATAATTTATTAAAAAACTTTGAACCTTTCCTATCTTTACAAATAAATACTTTGAGGTAACCAAATTTGCGAACTTTTGAATGTTGTTTCCAAATGATTTTTTTTCAAGAAGTTGCTAGCAACTAGAGACACCAACGAGACTTCCAGGCAAACTTTAATTTTTATAATGTGTCCCTTGTAGGCGGACGTATGGAGCGACTTGACCATTCCACCATGACCAACAATTATTGATTTCAATAAGACTTTTGTGCGTATGCAAATCTGTTCTATTTCTCGGTTTGAGCGTTAAATCTCTCACTGATCTGTCATAATTTGCTGTATGTAAGAAACCACGGGGGGTAACCTGCATTCTAGGCCGATGGTGATTAACGAATCTTATCATTCTTCTAGTAGTTTTTCAATGCGAATTAAATTGCCTCTGGCGACGGGTATCGGCTGCTTAAACGAAAGCAAGAGATTGCACTTATTCCTGGAATTCGAGTGTTTGTATATCATATTTAGTTTCTGCAATTGGCTACAATTTTAGGATCTAACTTGGGTGACAATATTTTAAAATATCGATTTGCTGCCCATGCAATGATTAACAAACAGAAATAAAAAATCTACGGTCTGTTCGCTAAATAAATACTCATTTATAAAATGTTTACGCTGTGAATCATTTGGCCATAATACCCGCTGTAAAGACTCTCTGAAAAGAAAGCAGAAGGAACAAATTAGTGAATATAAACAAATATACGTTAAAAACTCTTTCAAATGCGTATGAGGAAAATTTTCCAGCTATTGAAAATTCTTCTGCTCCTAAAAATTTAAGAAGTTTGTGTGTTGGCAAACAAAAATCACAACTACAAAAATCTATTTAATTCAACAATCCAAAAACCCTACCCTCCGAACCAAAAAACTTTGGTAATGAGCATAAATCCACGGAAGTCAAGAGACTTCTCAATAAAATTTTTTAAGGCTTTCAGTGCTGTTAACCAAGCAGACGAACTGATAAATACGGTTCAAAAAATATCCGCTTCCAAATCCACGTACGATATGCTCCAACAGTCTGTGTCTAATTTAAGGTTACATCTTTCATATAACAAAAATTGATCATTCTGCTGTGCAATACCAAGGGTTTCAGACGCTCACCATTTCGTCTCATATAGTAATAGCATCGCACCCACTATCCTGATCCAATACTTCAAAGATGAAATCGAAAGACATAGTGGTTGCCTAGACGGCTATAGATATATGGTTCTGGCTGGAGATTTTAACTCAAGAGCTCTTTGATACGATTTCAAAAATTAATGGAACAGCATTATAAACGGTATTACCTTCACTTGTTCGAATAGGTTTACAGAGACCTTTTTATACTCCGATGGTAGTCAGAGGATTGGAAGGTTTTTAGAGGTGACGTTCTTAAACTCAACTCAATTAATCCGCCAATGGAATACCACGAAAGATGTCCATCTAAGTAAGAGGCGGCACCCTCCCATAATCTTTGAAAATGATGATAATGCAGTCTAAAAAATTAATGGTTTTATATCTCATAAAACGTTATTTTTTCGCTTATGAAATGTAAACTAACACCCTGAAAATTCTGTAGTTCAAAACACACTTCAAGAAATTAAAAATGTTCAATAAAATTTATAAATAATAAACTTTTCTCTACGAAACCATGGTGAAATGCCTCGCTTTTCTCGAAAAAAATCCTTAAGATATGCTAATTCCAACTTTAACTTTTTCAAAGAGGTATGAAAAGAATGGAAAGCGACAATAAAAAAGCAAAAGAAAAGCATAGGGCTCTTGTACTTAAAGAAGTAGGCACAAATAAAGATTTGAGATCATTCTAAAAATCCTTAAATGGTCATCGTTAGACTAAGAGAACACATTTCACAATTTTTCAATATGGAATGAAGCCAGCAATAAATTATAACTAGACTTGCTTAAAAACAATTCGTCGACGTCAATTCACATCGCGAGTCCTTCCTTACAACTCTCAGAAGAAGGTTCTTTCTGGATGAACCAATGCCGGTTCTGCAAGGAAAAAATAATTTTGCTGCGTGATGCGATAGTATTAAATAGGACATGACCAAAGTTCTCTTTGGTCCAATTTTGTCTGCACTGTTGAATGCCATGAGTAAATGTTGGACTTAAAACCGCATTCCATATTAACGGCGCCGTAAAAGATCGTTCCGATTCCAAGAATCTTGATGATTTGGTTAATTAGAGATCTATATTTCTCACCTCGGTTCTTATGAAGATCACAATTTCCACGGTAAGGAAAAGATTCAGGCTTTTCCTGATATATATCCACCAACATTCGCATAAATGATGTAATTTTCACAATGTCAAGAGTCACCAACAAGGTCTATGACTGTGTGAGCCTGAGTAACTTAGGCAAAATTCTGAGAGGTTTTGAAAGACCCCATCATTTGAGGAAATGGATTTTAAATTTGCTCTCAGCTCGCATCCTAGTTGTGGGATCATACACGGTTGCCGTGCAAGGGGAATTCCCACAGGGCAGCTGCCTTGATCCCATTCTCTTCAATCTAGTTACGGCCAAGTTGTATCTACCTCAGAATGACAAATACATACTTTCTGATATGTTAATGACTTCCTATTAGTTTCTGCTGGAAGAAGTGTTAAGAAAGCAATTGAAAACATTGCTTCCTAAACCTAACTTCCTTTCTAAAGATTGCCCTGATCTCAAAGTTAATTTCAATCCAAGCAAACCGAACGCAAAGGGTACCAGGTATTTTCACTTTGTATCATTCGCATATCTTATACTCGGTCTCGATTTTTCCAGTAAAGGGTCGTATGTCTCCCTTCTTACCACGCTACACACATCTAAACCCGATCTTCCTGTATGGATCGCGTCTGCAACGCTTGCACTCCGAATAACATGGATAAGAAGTGCGCTCCTTCGCGCATTTAGCTGGACATTTACACTTCCTATATACATGACGACAATCCGTTTTTTCCTTAGAGCACATGTTACAAAGTGGTTTTGGCATTATCCTACATGGTAACAATCCTTTGATATCATAACGTGTAAAACGTTGGAGTTCCCGGCAAAGTGAAGGATAAATTTTTGCAATTTCTGTACAGATAGTTGGCGCCCTTGCCCATGCTTTGAGTATACTTGCGTATTTTCTTGTCATCCACCTTGCAGCACAGTTCATCCATGCGTACCGCCATACCGTGACAGATATTTCCACACCATTCTGGAAAATTCCATGCGGTATTTTTCGGTATGTGCATCTGGGTTCAATAATTTCAGCAGCACCTGCCGGGCGACTTTCAAAAGTATGTAAATGACCTTGTAAAGCGGAAGCCAAAAAAATGTACCAGTTCCGTAAGCCTTGTTCACAAATAAATGAGCGTGTTTTTAAGAAGAAAACTTCGAAATTTTGTTGAACTTTTGAAATGAAAGTAGAATAGTAAATCATCAATGTGATGTGGTCGAATCGAGCTAAGGAAATTTTCTACATCATAAAGCATTTAAAGTAAGCATCTCTTCGTGAAAACTGCGATGGCAAATCTGCAATTTGTGATTCCTCTTAAAGAGACTTTTCTTTACATTTGTCAAGAGAAATAATATTTTTATTCTTCAATATTTTTTTTTCACTCGCTCATTTAATTTTATATATTTTCTCATTGGTACCAAATTGAGTAGAGCCATTCAGACTCGCTCATTTAGTTGCCAAATTGTTGCCAAATTCAGCAGAGCCATTCAGACTCGAACAAATTTGCATATTAATTAAGACTCGATTTTAAGGTGATTTGGAAGTTGAGCCACTAACAACGCATATCGAAATAGTAACTGGAAGGGGGTAAAAAATTTCGTGTCCCAAATTTTACAATAATTGTACAAAAATTTTCAAATTAAAATAAATATACTGGTCTTTTTGGATATCGAATCAATAAATAAATAAAATATATGAAATAGCAAAGTTTACTTATCACTCAATGTTAAAGTCAAAATTTAATAATTATTTGAAAGCACTAAACAAATTTTTTAGTACACTCAACAAAGTTAAACTTTTTTTTTTTTGTTTTGATATCTATATTTAATAATATAAGAAAGGTAAATTTTCTTCAGTGTCTTTTTAAGATTCTTTTTTTTTTTATTTCGTAACATTTTAGTCCATGTAGTAGTGGATCCCATATTAAGTAATATATTATGTGCTCCTCAACAAGAAGAAGTCCGTTTTATGTATGAATGCGTCGAACATAAGAAAGGTTCATTTAAATGATGTACTATGGCCACTGAAATGAGCTTCAGAAAAATGTTGCTGTGTGGTACTTTAGTTTGGACCTTGTTAAGACAAAGCCCGGATTGTAAACCTACGATTGCCTTCATTGAAAAATGTTCAAAAAATAATTCAATCGCTTGTAATTTTGTGTGGGTATTTCCGATTTTTTCCATGTTTGCACGTGAAGAGTAGTATGCAAAACTTCAGATTTGTAACCTTTATAATTTGTGAATAACGAGCAGAACACATAAATTTTTCTTAGGAAAAACTGAGTTGAGTTCAATTTCTGTTTCACTGCGAGTTTCTGCTCTGATCAATTTGGCCCATTTTCAATACTAACCTGCGCGCAAAGGCTGCCAATGTTTCTAGCAAATTTGAAGTCGATATCTTCCATTTTGCGACCAGGACAGTGTCAACAACAAACACCACACTGACACACATGGCCAAATCAATTGTAAAGCAAAGAATGAGGCCTTCCAAAGGCCGCAACCAGTTAATTACACATTCATTCATGTAAATGTTTAGATAATAAAGAAAATTCTTTGTAGGATATATGAAGATATTGTCAAATTGGTTAATGATCGAAGAAATGTTAATAGGGCCTCACTTTCGCTCGATATCAAACCGCTCGCGGTGTTACCAAAACTAACTTAACCACATTTATTTCTTTCAAAATATTTCTTTCAAAACCCGCAGTGTAAATTCAATGAGCAATGTCCAACAAACGATAGATTTTGACTTTGCTCGTCCATCGTTGGAAATTAATTTTGCAAAACTAAAAACTGCGAGTGTGATATTACTATTGGGTATTTGCTGATTGCCATGTCAACAGGTGATTTAATATTTATACTAAGGCCAATGAAGAATGAAGGCGTATGATATCTTGAATACTTAACTTCTCTAAGTTTTGCTTAAAGGACAGTCCGACAGTCATGCGGACATTGTTAGGCGCATTCCGAATTTGAAACTGGTTAAGGATTTATATATTTTATGGGGATTTTGAAGATCGCCTCTGCGCGCTATAAAAGTATCAACAAAATTAAATTTTTATAGTATAATATTGGGTAGGCGTGACAGGTTTTTCCCTCTTTTCTACGAATAGATTTTCCGCTGTAGTTTATAAGTAATGAGCAAGAAAAAACAAATTTTTATTCCCTTTGGAAAACAGAAGTTTTGGCAGTTTACGTGTCACTGTAGGCGTGTCCTTCAATCGTTTTAGCCCATTTTCAATTCCATCCTGCGTACGTGAACTTCCAATATTTCTGCCAAATTTGAGTCGATAGCTTTATTTTGCGGGCAGGAGAGTGTTTACAACAGACATTATACAGACGGATGGACGGACATGCTTAAATCGATTCAAAATTTGGAGTTGATCAAGAATATTTCTATGAAGTTTCCTTCTGGGCGTCGCAAACATTTTCACAAAATGTGCCCACTATCCTCCACGATGGTTTCTTTTACTTTAAAAGTTGATAACAGCAGTAGGGATTATAAGGGCTTTTACGTAATGATTGTTGTTGATTTGGTGATGATTCGATGATCTTGGTCTCTCTTGAGTAGGAGTTATACATGCTGCAGTACTCCATTCAGTGCAGCCCATTCTCGTGTTTAATCTAGAAGATTGACGTCAAACTATTGCTATGTAGGAATTATTCATTTAAGGACTGATCAGATCTTGAAAAATTACGACTACGCAAGTCCAAAAGGTTATTTATAATTTTGCAGACTTAGAAAGAAAAGCCAGCAGTTGAGATCGATTTTGTTGCGAGCACGAAAGAGTTGGTATAGGCTGTTATAGATATTCAAAATCTCAAACGCACGCCTAGTGTTGTTGAAAGTTTCAAACGTAAACATACTAAGCCAATTTTTTGTGTGACACTCATCTCATGTATCAGATGATGCCCTTCTGATAACTTTCCCACATTATGATTGGAGATGAGTCTGCTAAGCACCTTAATTTTCCATGTGATAAAGTTGGCATTAGAAATATAATTAAAGGTCATGAGTGGATGTTGTAGAAGAGACGACCTTTATTTGATCTTACTATTATCTTTCCATGACAAGTATCGTGATATTACCAATTGGACGGAAAGCGTCCTTGTGGTTGTGTGCGATTGAGAGAATCTCTCCATCAAACCGAGCTTTACGCGCATAAAGATCAAGTTTTTCATTCGGATGAAAGCCCCAACGACCGGCCTGTTAGCATATAATGGATTTCAAATACGTTCACTTTTCTTTCAATTAGGGGCAGCGCCGATATGTTGCCAGAAAAAACACGCATTTTTTGACGCCTTCAGATTTGACAATATTAAACGACGGTGTAAGAGTTGAAGAAAGCTCTTCTAAAATTTTGAATTTGCAAAGTAGCTATCGCGTAATCTGGCACTCCTTGATCAACTGAGTCATCAATGGTAAAAGTTGTGAAGTCATTGTTTTGGTATGATCGACGTCTTTCCTGACATGCTACTCGAAGACGCAAGTGTGGAATTTTTTTTTTTGTATAGACTATTAACGTGAAAAGTTTGAGACCTATTTCGCATTTGTTTTGTACAGAGCTGCAGAATGGGATAAAGATGACTTTGTCGAAAATGCGAAAAAAATTTTGATAGCAACTTGTGTACCAATGAAGACTTCGCATTTTCCAGAGGCTATCATCCGGAAAAGCGACGGTCTGACAATTTTTATTTTCAGAATTTCATTCGCGGTTAGAACTAGAGCCCTCCTTAAGATCCATAGTTCACCAGATAAGGTTGTTCTTTTCAACTTATACCCAATCAATTCAACAGGCATAAACTGATTATGAGGAGTAAGATTCTCTGGCACATTTTTCTATATACTTAAAAAAACTCTACCCAGCTTTGTTAAATTAGCATCGAGAGAGAGCCTAGCTTTGAGAAGCTTTATATACTTTACGCACCCGATCACACCAATTTCGTACTCGGTGACATGTATAACCAACGTCGCTGCTCACGTAATAGTGATCGCGCTTGCACAAAGTGTATATATATTGTGAGGACCCAAAGTCGTGCCCTCGTTTTGGCCTCACGGACTCTCCGTCTCTGGGGAGGGAGGAGTGCTAAAGTAAGAATAGATTAGGCATAGAATAGAAATAGCTTAGGAATAGATTAGGAATAGAATAAGAAATAGCTTAGGAATAGATTAGGGATAGCATAAGATAGAATAGGAATAGATTAAGATAGGATAGAACAGAATAAGAATAGTGTAAGTATAGGTTATGAGTAGGATAGAGAAGTTTAGTTTAGGGCAGTCGTCGTTGGGTTCTCGAGCCGTTAGAGTTAGGCTCTCAAGCCGACAGGCCGAGTATTGGCTCTCAGATTTGAAATTGATAATTCTCGCGATACTTTGATTAATTTACTGAAATTCACCAAGTGTAATAAAATATAGAACTAATAAAGGAAGGGAGTAAGTCCCTGCAGACAAATAGAAATGTTCTTGTGATTCTTTCCCCCCTGGGCCGCTGAGCCACGGAAAGAGACGGAAACGTCCTCACAATATATATATTTATATATTTATATACATATATATATATATATATATATATATATATATAGTGTGAAAATCTGATTTGATTTATCCATGTCTGTCCGTCTGTATCGTGTGTGTTCTTGTTTAACTTTTGTACAAACATTGAAATTTTCTGCACGCATGTTGGTACTGAAAATGGGCCAAATCGGCGGGAGTGGAAGCGCGCAGCAGAGCGTAAACTGAAATAAACTCCGTTTTTTAGTATTTTTGCTCTTTACTCGAAAATTATAAAAGTTAGAAGGCTGAAGGTTCCTTACTTGTTTTATATGCAAATTTGTGGGAAAAGACGCATGGGTTGCAGAGAGAATGGCTTATGCCATCCCTTGACATTTCTTTATATATTTGAAATATAGTTTTTTAATACTTAAATTTGTGCCTAATAACTCCACGAATAGTGTTATTCTATTCATCTCAAAAAAATTTGTAAAGAAACGTTTTTTTTTTTAGTCTGTTACAGAGACTTCCATACTTAAGCAATTCAAAATGACTTTATATAAACAAATTTGTCTCTAAAGAGAACATCAGGTGGTCCTAGGAATTTTAACCTTCTTTGGTAACGCTTGTAAGGAAGCGCCAGGCTCCCTTACTAATAATGAGGAAAAAAAAAGAGAAAGAGAAATAAAAGTCAGTCCACCCAGATAAATAAAGTCCGTCCGCGGCGTCCAATATAGGGGTTATCACAACCATCCTCCTCCCGCAGTAATAGTAAGATCGCTGTATTCAAATATATATAACATAGCTGTGAGTATTCATATATACACGCAGTAATAAGAAGATCTCTGTATTCAAGTATACACAACATAGCTGTAAGTATTCATATATACACGAGAGAGTAAGATCTCTGTATTCAAATTCATACAACATAGCTGTAGGTATGCACGTATACACCCACTAATAGCAAGAACTCTTCAGTTAAATATACCTACACACACACTCACACACACACACACACACACACACACACACACACACACACACACACACACACACACACACACACACACACACACACACACACACACACACACACACACACACACACACACACACACACACAC